>JANHFX010005814.1:0-144252 GCA_027560015.1 Chloroceryle amazona | reverse complement strand
TCCTGAACACAGCTCCCATCTGCTGCGGGGCCCAGTCTGGGACTCCCCCAGTGCCTGCTCCACAGCATCAGTGGTGATGATGATGATGTAATTACAGTATGGGAGTTGGGTTCAATACTGATTTTGTACATATTTGTATATATTCTATTTATTATTATTGTTTTCATTAAAGCTGTTCTGGTTTCCTTTTCTAATCACTAAGTCTCTCTCCCTTATTCCCTTCTCTCTTCCCCCTTGGGGAGGGAGTGGAGATAACAGAGAGCAGCAGTTATAGGTCTAAGGGGCTGCCCTGACCCTAACCTGTGACACATGGCTTGAAAGAGACTGGAAAATTTTATTTTTAAAGTAACAGAATATTAAATATAAAACCAAAATGTATTTAGGTCAAAGAATCCATAAGCTGCAAATTGTTAATGGCTGGCAAATCCCTCTGAGGAAATAGCACTAAAAACTTGCCTAGTCAATCTAATTTTTTCCCAGGAATCATCTAGCAGTCATTTAAAATACAGGACTGGACGGACAAAGATCTCATCTGGTTAAGCTGCTTATTTGTTCTATTAGAAAAAAAATACGCTAAAATATTTCATCTCTCTTTCCCTAACCAGAGATCAGACTGCCAGCCTTCTACCTCAAAGCACTTCTCCCCTACCCTACTCTATTTTTATTTGATGTCCTCAATGGAGGAAAAATTATTCTAAATGTAAATATTGCTGCTTAAGTTATACAAGTCAATTGATTTTAAAGAACACAGCAGCAAGATTTACCTTGACTTTCTAAAGAGTTAAGCCCACACTACATACCAAGTAATCATGCACTGTGTTGTGCTATGCACAAACTGATCAACTGCAAAGATCGTTACAAACACAGGTCTTTTTCCAAGCGCTACTAACTATTCATAGCTCTGTCAACTTCTGGAATTTTCCTCTTAGAAACTATTTGAAAAAAAATGCAGATGGCCTCTGTTAGCAAATCCAGAGTTCTGTTGGGGTCTCAGTAGATGACTAAATGATTCCTTCTTATTGTTTTAAAAGGATCGTTTTGGTAGTTTTGCACCATAAAATACTAACTATATATTCCGGATGTTCACACAAGTCAAGCTCTTTGTTAATTGTGATCTACCTAGCGCTGTTCCACGGATTCTTTGTACAGTACCCAGTAAAATTGATAATTGGCTTGTAGACAACATCATTAGCAACAAAATAGATCCTAGTGAAAGCATACATTTTTGTGTGTCAGATTTGATACAAAGGATAATGGAATTCCTTTCCCTTTCAGAAAGGGATTTCTTGTCAAATGCATCCCAGTGCTGCTGAGGCAATGAGTTGGAGTTCTCGATGTTGTGACATTTCGGGTTTTTTCCCATAGAGATTTAACTATACCTCCCCCTTAAGTTCATTTTATTCCTTGCATCCACAGAAATACCTTTCACCAAGTTACTGTCACCTAGAAATGCAAGACTAATTTTAAACATTCTCTCAATTCCTTG
Organism: Chloroceryle amazona; assembly: GCA_027560015.1. NCBI lineage: Eukaryota > Metazoa > Chordata > Aves > Coraciiformes > Cerylidae > Chloroceryle > Chloroceryle amazona. The sequence goes on along the minus strand of JANHFX010005814.1, from coordinate 142,766 downwards.
CAGTGTTTTTTGGTTTTGGTTTGGCTTTTGTGGTTTGTTTGTTTTTTTTTTAATCTATAAAAGAAAGAAAAAACACAGTGAAGTTGAACAGTTTAGCACAGTCTGCTGGGTTTTTTTTCTAGGTTTTCTTAGGATGCTTTTTTTGCATAAAACTTCTTAATCTTCCTATAGTTCATTCAAGCTGCTGTTTCTTGCAAAACAAGTTCTGTTAAGTGATTGAATGGCAATTTTTTTTAAAAATAAGTTCATTGTTTCAGTCAAATCTACTGTATGGCTAAACATCACTGATTATTTACACAATCTTTGTAATTAAATTGTCCTCAGTATGCTGGCTGACTTTGCTATGTTAGGCCCAATATACACATTAATCATGTAGCTAATCTAGTTCTCATCTGTCCTTGATTTAGTAAAGCCAGAATATTGCAAAGAAATCAGGTCCTCTGGCAGTATTTTATCAGACTTACAAATCTTTATTGCCACCTACTTTTTCACTTTGTGAGAGGATTGAAAGGTTATTGGATATGTTGCTAATATTCTGCCTCTCACTATCACCTTTCTCTTCTCAGGTTATTAGTTTCTGACACATTTCTTGGGGATTTTGTCCCTCTCCCTGAGGATTTCAAAATAATATTTTTGAAAAAATATTTTCTTAATGTTTTAATTAAAAAACATTATAGGCAAGCATACAGTAATAAAAACTATGAAGACATAAGTGCACACAACCAGGTCATAAACTATTCCCATGACAACACTCCCTTGGCATGTTTAATATTAATACACAGACTTTCACAATCTTGAAAACTTTTCATAGGATGAATATAGAGACAAGGAATTTGGTCCTTAATTATAATTCAAACAAATACAGAACTGTGCCCTAATCTTTTTTCCATTAATACTTATAGCCTAACAAGCATCAGTTCAAAAGTGAGGGAGAGAAGTCACTGGTCCACACGGGACACGAGTTCTCATGGACTACAGAAGGAGGTCTTAAAAGCCCTGCAATATGAAATCCACAATAGTAATTGGTACTGGAGGGATTAGATCTGGAGTACAGTAAGTGTTACTCAACCCAGTGTGTTTCAATTCAACCAAAATCCCCTCCCACACAGAAACTGAAAGAGGCTACAGAGGCTACACACCATAGCTGCTACTGTGCTGCAGGAGCAGTTCCACTGCCTTACTCCTACTGGAGTAAGTCCCTGTGCTCAGCCTCTTTGCTAAGGATTTATGTAACAGAGGAACTATTAAAATGCTTCAAAAATTGTTTCAAAATAAGACTCTTTTTGACCTTTTGGTGATGAATGTGAACTGAGAGATGCTAAGGTTTGCCCTCCCATGATGATAATCCTCTTGGAAACACGACCAGTGTTCCTACTTGCCTCAGGCAGGTGACAGTCACAGTGATGACATGCAGTGTCACACTATGCAAGTCGGACAACTTTTAACTTGGCACTGGAGGGCAAACTTTAGGCTTGAATCAGTATAGCATAAGCCCCTGTATATTCTAAATGCTTTGATCCACAGAAGTTTATCCTTCATTATAAGTACAGTGTGGGTACTGCTCCCCACTTAGAACAGTGTTCCAGTTTACCTGGACAACCTGCCATTTACAAGACATAAAAGCTAGAGGAGAGGTGCTAAAGATGAGAATAATTTAAACCAAAGACCAGATAAATGTGCCAGTGTAAAGATAAGGCTGCAATAAAAGAGTTTTACCTGTTTGCATAGGAGGCTGTACTTACTCCAAAGCAATATATTTTAACATGGGAATTCGCTTTCACATCATGCCTGGCATATTGCCACAAACAAAGAGCAGACAGTTCAAGAACCTCTTTCTTTCCCTCCACCTATTTAACCTTTTGCTCAAAAAATACAAAGGAAAACAAACCCACTCACCAACTAAAAGAACACATTCATAGGGCAGCTTGGAGGTCCAGATAAACCTGATTCTGGTCTCCCTGAATATTGGACTTGATGGCCTTTATCTCAGCATAAAATCTAGTGAGGTGTGCTCAGAAGCCAAGGGAGAAACTGCTCTGAAGTTACTGGTGGAAAACAGAGAGGACACCATGGAGTACCAAAAGAATATAGAGAACTTTGGTACTAAGTACATGTCAATAGAGACCTGGTTACAGTAGATTGCAAGCCATGTTTACACTTTTTGTTCCCTCTCAACACTACAACATCCCCATGCACGGCCTCTGCTTTTCACTATTTTACAGAACTGACCAAAGCATGTTAAGGAACATCTACAGGAAACCTAATATACATTCAATTCAAAAATCTATTTATCTAAGTAAATAATGTTTGTTACAAAGTTTCCAGTAATTACATATTTTTAAATACACCTCCCTATGTCACTGCTTACAGTAGAAAAAAGAAAAGCCACTAAATACATCCATCTCTTCATCAGCCTCAAAACAAATGTCCCGAGAAACCCGGAAGTGAAGGAGCTTTTCTGCATGTCATTCTGATCAGAGAACTGGACCTACAAGAACTGGGGTGGGGGGGGAAGCAGCTTTGTAAAGTGTCATTCGAATGCTGTTGCTATTATTTATATTTCTATTTAGCTCTGTGTACACATCAAAGAACAAAATTGTGTTTGTTGTATCTACAAGCAAACACATTCCATTTCATTTTTACCACATCTATGGTACTTTTAAATTCCAATACATATTTACATGAGCAATTAAGCATAGTAGCTTAAAAGAAAAAATTAAATGGTAATTATCAACTGGAATTATTCCCAGAAGTAGTTTCTAAAATCTGGGACACTGCATTTGACTAAGTTTCAGCAGCACTATATAGCTTCCTATCTCCCTTCCCCCCCCCCACCTAAATGTACATCACAAACCTATTTGATCCTGATGAAATTGCTATGATAAACATGAGCTACAGCTTTTCACAACCAGTATTGCTTCTCTAGCAGTTTCATAAAAAAATCTGGCAACACAACTAAGACTGCAAATATCTAAAGAGACTCCATGCAATCTGGAAACAAAATGCCAACATACACAACACTTCCACCAAGACAATACAGTATTGTATAACCATAAAAATACTCCAAAACTCCGGAAACAGAAATTCCCTTTACTTGCATGCATGTGAAATGCCACCTTCTCTAAAACTGAGCATAGGCTACTGAAGTTGTACTTTCAACCTTGTCATTCATAACTGATAACAAGCTAGGAGTATTTGCCTCTTGAAAAAAATTAGTCCCTTCTTTAACAGCATGCTTTAATTACTAAGTTTCACTTGAATTCATTCTTATTTTGCCAGAAAAATGTTAACAAACCCAGTTTATTTATTAAGCTGAAAAACTTTTGAAGTTCTCCTGCAATGCGGGACAAAGGCATCACAGTTTACGGTGTCAGCAGTTCTCACAAAGCAGCAGTCAAATCGAAATACCCAATTCTTATACCCATTATTAAAAAGATACAAATAGACTGGTGCTTTCCTCTGTTGAAGGCTCTTAATACCTCCTGATGGTAGTGTCAAGAGCTCAACACCTTGATGATGTGGTGATAAACCCCAGAACAATTAAAGAAGTGATTTTTTGATTAATTTTTTTTTAGTAGGTGGTAGCCTTGTAATCCAATCCTATCAATTTGTGATCCAAGATACCCCAGAATGAAAAGTAACCTCAGAGAAGCCTGATGATTTTGCAGTTCCCAGAGACAAGCCAAAGCCACAGAAGATATCTAAGCCTTTGCCCCCATATATCTCTTTTTTTTTTTTCTTCTATGGTCACTTGCCTCTTAATATTTCCTTGGCAAACACCAAGCAAAACTACTCATCACCCTAAACCAACCTCCAACCAAGCCAATATAACAATCTGTGAAGTTTTAGACCTATTAAAATTTAGTAGGCCCCTTTTAGGTGACATGTTATGATCTTTCAAGGAGGTTAAGCCAAGTCTTGTTAACCCCCAGCAAAAATGAGTTGAGTTGAAACCACTGTGACAAAAAATTTTGCCACAGTTTAGAGGACTAAAAGCATCCTTCCCATCCTTCCTTTATTACACTGGCATATCTGCCAAGTGATGAACTAAGCTAAGGACCCCAGCAGTTAATTAGCTAACAAAAATAATCCAAAAACCCACTCATCCAAATCATAGCTGAAAAGCAGAAATTTTCATGGCTGATGAAAAAGGGATGGATATTTGGACACATGCAATTGGGCGGAGAGCATGAGCGACAGGAACATTTCTTCTGGCAGCAGAAGCAACCCGCACTGTCTCTCAGGACTGAGGCAATGACAGCCTGGACTCTCAGGCCGATATTCCACCACAACACAGATGTGTTTGATGTTACAACACCCCAGAAAACAACAAAAAAAGTTGAATTACTTTCAGTGAAAAAAACAACAAAAAATAAAAATCAGGAAGTGATGACCAAAAGGGAAAACCCATATGAAAGAGTTAAATGAAGCCAAAATAAGGATTTTTAGAGTAGAAAGGGACATTTCACTATAATTTATAGGTATCACATCACCTGCCTTTAATTATAGGGTGACAATTTGTATTTTAACAGATTCTCCTGAGAAATAACCATTTTACATTTTACACCTTCATAGTTTGGAGGAGCCCTTTGATACTTCACCTTGAGTCATTTCAAAGGACATCGTTTCTCCATGCTGTAGACTTCCTCTCACATTTAAAGCGGTTTTGCTGTTAAAATTCTCTTCCTTCCTCCTCATGAACACACATTGCAAAACACTCCATAACTACACAGCCACTTTTTTTTTCCCTAGAATTCGCATCTCATTTAGTGTAGTATAGATTCAAAAGAAGATATTCCTTAAGATGTCATCATTTTGTAATAGGCTAAATTTCAATGCTTGACTCAGTACCTTAAGTGACATTCTTATGTATGGTTTTGTTTATAAGACCACTATGCATTTACTTCAAACAACAGTATGCCTTATTTAAAAGTATTTCTGGAAATTTATCAGATTACAAATTACAAATGATCGCTGTACCTCTGGTCTACATCGTTTTATATATTTATGTCATTATATTATGAACTGTCTCAAAATTATTCTGAGGTTAGCAGTTACTAAGTGCCTAAAGATCACGTTACATAGAAAAGATTTGCTTTTATCACCATATCTCTTAAAGATCCGAAAGGCAGGCCAGCAATATCTAAATAACAGCTTTCTTTCAAGATTGTTTTCCTTCTCACTGGCATGAAACTATGAATAGCATCTAAGAGAATAAGTAGCTATGGCCCCAAGTAAATTAGGAAAAAAAGTGTCAAAACCCAGTCTTTCATGAAACTTCCAAAATGGGTTCAGTTCACACTATTTCGATTTGAAATACTCATCGGTGTCCTGTGCACAAAATTCTCTCAGAACAGGCCCACCGTCCTGCAGACCTTTCTCAACACTGTCTACTACCAGAGTGTAAAAGTTTTCAACATTTAGTTTAAGAATGAAAATTTAGAGATGTATCTCTGCAGACCATCTCCTTTTTCCCCATGCCCCTCCAGCCGTTAATCAATTTTTCAGATTATAATCTTTCCAAGAAAATACTCTAAGATTACACAGCATTTAGCATCTACTTATCCTAACTTTAGTTGGTTGCTAGATAAAACTGCCATAATAAACCAGTCAGGAGCCTCAACAGCCACCTTGTAGTCTGCAGCCAAATTGCTGAAGAATTTCATCCCACAGGAGTTCCCACAAGACAGGATTTATACCTAAGCATCTGCTTTTGTTAGCACAGCTTTCTGTATAAAGCACATTCTTATCTGAACACTGGTGCCTCTGTTATTTCAAAGTAATTGCCAGCCCAATGGTTTGCTATTTCTACAGTTATATTTACCTCAAAATGAAGTGTGATCCACTTGGAAATGGGCTTATACTTTTTAAATGCCATCATGATTTGTACCTTTTCCTCATATTTTATTATAGCATATTAAGTATTAGAAGGATTTTTGAATGTCTAGCAAATTAACTGTCAATTCCTTTTGCTCTTTCATCAAGCTGTTTTGTTGGTCGCTTTTCCAGATGAATCATTTAAGTCAATTCAACAGCTACATGATCAGATGAAGCTGATTTTAAGCAGCATTAAACACCATTTTAAATTATCCCTTTATTTCTGTGCCTTACAAGCTGCCACTATTGTGAATACATCACTCCAATGAACTTGACAGTTTTCTACACTGAGACTAAAGTCTTTTCATTAGAGGGTCAATTCTTCTCCAGATTTTTTTGGTTTCCAAAATATACTACAGCCAAATTTCTCACTCATAAATAGTTATAAGAAGATAAGATCCAATTAGGTATTCCTTAATATCCCAGGCTTGCAATATAAATCCTTTGATACTTTAATCTCAAACTTCAGTAGACAGAAGCATCTCTTCCATATTTTTTCCCATTCATTTTTAGCAATAATTATCTTACATTAATTTATCAGGTAAGTAGACACAGCAAAAAGGTTATATGTATCCTTGAGGTCACATTTTTAAAAGACACCTGAAAAACCTCAAAAGGAAATTTCTGGAGATGAATTCATTTGTATTTTGATGGGGCCAAAGGAGCAGTGCAGTTTTTAACAAATCCATATAAGCCAAACCAAAATAAGCAAATTGTCTGATATGACAAAAGCAAGTTGAACACTAATCTTCAGGAGAAGAAAGCCAGAAAAGCTAATACCATTTCCTCTGCTCCTAACAATCTGTTGTGGCATAATGTAGAAGCTTCATTAATAAACTACCAACAACAAAGTACACAACCAAAATATTACAAAACCTTAAAAATAATTTCAAGTATCTTTTTGCCTCCAACTCCCTTACTCCTATTTGAACCACACAGACTAACACACCAGTTTTCCAGAGGCCAGTGGTCTGGCAGACAGATAAAAGGTCATCATGCAAGCCAAGAGGAAACCTCAAATAGGAAGTTCTGCACTGAATGAGGATGCCTCTGCTCTACTACTGCAAGAGCAGAGAAGTGTTACAGCTCTATGCTAACAAGGCATTTCCCAGGTAACAGATTTCCTATTCAGCTCTTCCCCAGAAGTATAACACAAGGGTGTCTCCAGAGCAGGTACCATTACTGAGACTGTACAATGTCACCCTGTCAGAAGTACTAGCAAAGCATGCACTTGCTGGCAGCATAACAGAGGAACTGTGGGGAACAGAGGACTCATTTCCATCCCTGTCTGACTTCTGATAGAACCAATTAAACATTTGTACCTTGACACTACACTGATTTCAAGACATTTCACAGTTCTACCTGCAAAAAAAACCCAACCTGGTGTCTGGAGGAGACAAGAATTCTGTGAAATTCTACCATTTCACTTCCACAGCTAATATAGTCTTTTTGGACTGGACCAAGTGTGTACCAGCTGTGGGGCTTTTTTTTGCTTGTTTGTTTCAAGTTTTTTGTTTACTTAGGGCTGGTTTTGGTGTGGTGTTAGTTTTTTGTTTGCCTGGTTTTCAACTGCACCAATAAGTAAGCTGTATTCTTTTTTTTAAAGGTCAGTTCTGGCAGCTTAGAGAGAAATTCACCTGAAGCTGAATGTGGCCAGTGGCCTGAAGCTGCAAGGTCAGGAAAACCACTACTGTGACCTTGGTATCATTTCTGCTTGAAGCAGCGGTAACATTCCGATTTGTCCCCTTAAACTATTCCCTTCTGTGCAAAACGTCTCTATCCTGGAAGTTATATCCTTCCTGATCTGGACTCCTAAAGCAACTGAGGCCACAAGCATACAAGTACAACATCCTCAGGGGAGTCTTAAGAAGAAAACATGATGAAGCTTTCCATGTTTGACTGTGCAATACAACAGCTGCAAAAGCAGAAAAGAGATTACTACTGTATGTCATTTAGAAAGAACAGAATCCAGACTGCTTTATTATCAAGGTATAATGCACAAATTCTTCTCAAATGATAACCAATTTTTCTTTTTGAAATTTACTGTGGGTCCAAAGCAACATGCTTCAGCAACCATATAAGCCACCGTACTTCTCATGCATAGGCTATGTATATGGTACATGCGTATAATACATTATATTTAATGGGTCACGAACAATGCAATCTGTTTTTTTTTTTAAAAAAAAAGTACTGTATGCTAGTTTGTAACTCCTTTCCTGCCTTTTTGCTTGCAGATAGGGTTCCCAACAGTTTTATTAATATTTAAGATGATACAAGTGACAGTCACAAATATTTTATACAAGTTGTTGACAGACTAAGCTGTAGACCACATCGTTTCCCCAGTTAGAAGCAAGATGAATATACATGCCCGAATAACCTATCATTTCTTACAATGCCATATCACTATGGCCTTTTCTTCAGCTTGTCAAAGTGAAGATTAAATATTAGCAGATTTAAATCTATGTTCCACGTTTCTTCTTGTGCACTTTTTGAAGTGCATTTTGCTTCAGTTCATTACACACATGAATACAATCAACTGTGAGATATTGCTATATATAGTGAACATATTTCCCTCAACAAGGAATGCTAATGTATTCTCAAGATAGAAAGCTGTTAGAAAATACAATGTAGAGGCACTGACTTTTTTTTTTTTTTTTAAGATGTGCTACAAGCTCCCACTCAAAAAAACTCTCAACTTATCAAAAATCAGATGGTCTTCTCAACACCTTTTCAGGTTTTCCTTTGCCAAGTTCAGTTAAAATTTTTATTTCAATGCTTATTGGCAACTCCATCCCAATGGCAAGGATGCTTGACATACCTCAATCAGCTCTAGGACCATAGATGTTTCAGACATGCATATTTAGGTAAACTGGCCAAAAGAAATGTGGTCATCCAGCAAGTGACTCATGATCAGATGACATCCCTCTCTAGGGATGCAGCAAAACCCAAAGATTTGAATCAGAGTACAGTGATAGTGCTTTTGATTTTTCTCTCTACATGTAACAGAGTCATGAGCTAACAGAGGTCCAAGTATGATTTTTTATTACCAGTATAGTATGGCATTTGGCTTAGAACAGGATTACAGCTACAGAACTCGAAACAGACTTAGTATCCTGGGTATTCAGAGCTCAGTTATAAAGTAATCCCTCCAACATCCCCAAGACTAGGTATGGTTCTGTGGGCACATCTGCTCTTTTTGATTCCTGGGCATCAGTCATTACATGATGAAGATCTACAGCTGTTAATACTACTAGATAACATAAATAATCCCAGTATTAACTAAAACTAAGATTAGGACCACAACTTAAATGGCAGCTGTTCTTCAAGATCGGTTCAGCTAGGGGGACACACCAAGACTTATTTCCCAGCATTTCTTTTCTCTCACCATAATAAAGGAAAGTAGTTGTTCAAAATGAAACCAAAGTATTAACATCAGAACTACCTGATGCCAGGATCTTGACCCCACCAAGTACGGCCACTGTCATCTTAAATGAAGGAGGGTCTAGTTTTTATGGCTCACATCCATCCCTGTTATTCTTGGTCATGCTACTGATGCATTGCCATATTCATAAAAGGAATCATTTTATCACACATGCTAGAAAATAGATAGCAAAGCACTGCTGATGTTGCAGTAAATGGAAAAATGTTCTCTTTCTCAGCTGCAGAAAAACATTATTTTTAGAGAGAAATATATCTAGCCATCACTGAAAGTGGAAACTGTAAAAAATGCTGAACCTCTGGTTTGTTTTATTAAATCCAATCCAATAGGAAGCCATGTATTGTGATGCAGATTGCCTACAAAATACCTCTGTGCAGAAGCACTGAGTAATCAATCCCTACTGTTGTACTCGATATGAGGCTCTGGCATAATATTCATGATTGCTGATGGCTTATTCATCTGATTTTTTTTAAGATGGAATTAGAAGATCGCATCCTAGCATCCCTCCTGAGCTTGAAAGCAGATAGATTTCAATATTCTTTCAAGTCTAGGGGAATTTCTCCTCTAAGAAAGCCTTAGCCTTATTACGTTCAAACCCTGGTTTAGGAAGTGCGTCTTTCATTTATACAGAAAGATACATATACCCCAGGAATTTATTCTTAGGCTGATATTTTAACAGTCTCATTATAAACAGTTGAAATTAACTATCACAGAAGAAAGAACAAGTGAATTTACATGTGCAAATAAAAACACTTACCATTCTGGTGTCGTGCTCACTCTCCCCTGCTCCTCTGAGACCTTCAGGTAGGGGTTTCATTCTGGTGTCATTGTGGTTAAAGAGCTGTCACTATCACTAGTCCTTGCTGTGAGGAAGAAGATGCTTATGTTGATGGTTTCTTCACTTCAGGATAGCTTTAAAATATACATTTGCTAACACTTTTATATCTTTTCCTTTCTACATCAGTCTGCAGCTCCATGTTACATCTAGATGTACTACATGATACCCTGTATGGATGTTGGCCACTATTACTTTGTTCTTAAAGTCAGTTTTGCCCAGCTTGAGTGGTCTGAATTTCTTTGCATAACCAGAGCCAAGTTACTTGCAGACCCAGTGGCACCTTGTACTTGTGCACCTCCATGTGTTTCCCATATCTCCACTCATCAAGGCCTCCATTACCACAGCAGGCCTGGATTTCACTATATTACATCATTTCTGATCATGAAACTGTGGTGGCACCGTACAAGGATAAACAAAACATTAAACAAATTTGCCACGTGGCACTTAGTCAATTAGAAAAATTGCCATTACAACAAAACCAGGCAAGACAAAGCTGCAGACTGGTCATAAAGTGTCCAGCCTGAGCAAGCCCATCAGGCCCCAGGCACAAGGACTGCCAATCTCAGTACAAAACAGATGGCCTGCTATTAGCCATGACAGTATTAGACTACAGGGCTAGAGACTTGTACCATTTGCCTCTCAATGACACACATCATACCAGTATAAGACAAAGGAAAGGAGGGATGGAAGCAACTCTCAGCATGGCTTTCCAAGGCGAACACCTTCAAGCCATTTCATGTAACAAGCATGGTACCCATCAAACTTCAGAGCAGCTTTCCATACTACTAACAGTACCTAAGTAGTCTAATAGCACAGAGCATAAATTCTTGTCCTTGTGTTTAATTAAAGCAGCATCTCATTGCCAAACTCTCATTTAGCATACAGCAAAATAACTAGAAAACAGAAGATTTTACCTAACCATGAAAAAAATCTGCTTTGGTTTTTCAATTCTAAATCATGAGCTCCACGTTTCAGCTTGATTTTGCCCACTAAACCACTTTCATTTCACTGTGAGTTTAACCAGCACTTAGAAGTCAAAATGAATCTGTTGTGAGAAAAAGCTCTTTATAAAGAAACATTACTTTATTATGCATTCAGCTAGATAAATATATTTTACTACTAGAGCTTTTAGTATCTGAACAACAAGAAGAATGAACAGCAACACACTCAGCTGCACACGAGCCTCATGGCTGTTCAGTATCTCATTTATCGGTGATGCTCAGATGATTTCCAGCACTGTGACACAGACCTCTACTCTTCATGTCATGCATCTGTATTCTAATGTACTACACGTATTTAAAGTATGCAATTCAGATGAGGCACTTTTCCCATAGATAACTGAAAATAAATGAGAAAAATGCAGCTCTATGAAGAGGAAGCTTCTTCACCTTTCCAAACAGTTTGCAAAAAAAGCACATTCAGTACCAAAAGCAAAACTTTTTCTTTAAACATAAGAACCAGTGTGACATAGGTTTAAATAGAATAGGAGCCGTTGATAAAGACTAGTGGTGTAGTTAAGAAAACTGAAGGTCCTTTCAATGGAAAAAGACAGTAATAATGTATCTGCCAAATTTTCAAGAGATGAAATGCTACACGCTTCCTTCCTGCATATGAAATCTAATTCAGAGATATGAGCACAACGAGGTAATTCTCATCTTTTCAAAAAGTGCTTTTGTCTGACAGTATTTTTATTTTATTATTTCTATCCAGGCTTTCTTACAATTTGCTATCTTCGTCCTGCTTTCAGTTCCAAAAACTATTTTAGAGGTCAGTACAACGCTGTTTTACCCAGTATTGCAATGCTCTGTTGAACTCTGGCCTGAGAGCGAGCTAAGCTGAGGGTCTAAACTGACATCATGTACCTTTCTAAACGAATCCTTTAAGGTAAAGTTTATAACGCAGCACAGTTTGACCATCAAAAAGGTTAATTAACTCTAATTCACACCCACACACCAACCTGGAAGTTAATTGTTCCAATACTGCCCAGATTCCCATTTTGAGTGCAGCATTAAGCTTTATAGATAACCTTATGTTATAGTCCATTACACTTCTACGTAGTACATTTATATTCAGGCACAGTGTAATATTTTGGCCTATGACATAAAATCTTTTCAATGCAAGAATATTAAAAGGTAGGATAAATTTTTTTAATCTTCAGATGTGCTATACTGCACCAGCTGAAAAAGGTAGCAATGTTTACTTAAATCGTCTTCACATCTTTTTTTGTAGTCATAGAGGCAGACACTGCACTGGAGTCTCTGCCACATATGCTGCCTTAGTTTTGCAGAACCACTGTCACCTAGACCTCCACATTGGGATTGCTTAGGTTGTTGGGAACATTTTCTACCTGGAGAGATCTTGGCCCTTCCAGGTCAGCCTGGACAATTGAAGTCTGAGCAAGTGTGACTCAAAACTTAATCTAATGAAGAAAATTTAACTCCTACAGCACTTGGCTTTCAGTGATGGCTAGCTTTCGGCTTCAACACCATTTTTATTTTCTGTACTTCATCCACAGAGGCCACATAACTTGTTAAAGGTTGCCAAAGAAACAAGGAGCTCTCAGATATGTTCTCAAAAATGCAAGGTTGCAATGCTTTCCACTTCTCATTCCCTTTATCTCTGAGAACTAAAGTGCCCTAATGAGATAGAGACCATAGTTAAATCTCATCATTTAAGATTTGCCTGCTGAAAGAATAAAACACTACACTGCTCAAGTTACACTGCTGCTTCAGGCCTTTGCATGGGGATACCCCTCCTGACCCTGCCACTGTGATTTGTCAGTCGCCCACAGGATTCATTATTGCAGACACCCGCAGGGGACAGCTCTAAAGACATCTCACACAGTATGACACAGCAGCAGCATCATTCCGTCGGTTCTGGGATATAATGGACCTGTGAGCCATCTATAGCAGATGCCTGCTGAAGTGTGAAAAAGAACACTCCTCTTAAGTTGGGGCTGGCTGAAGACACAAGGTGCTTTTTACCACCAGCAGAAGAGCCTGCTGGGTCAGTACTAAACCTGTAGAACAATTGTGTTTAATAGTGTATGGAAAGGTTATTAGCAGCATCAAGAGCTAAAATGAATTTCACAGAATTCATAGGATGTCTCCTGGAGTCTCCACTGTGGCCCCCAGAGTTCACCAAATCACCTGAAAACGTGACAGTGAATTGCAATAAACTATTTCAAAATAAGTTATAGATTATTTTGTGTGTAAAAGAAACTCGTTACTGTTTCTTGCATGCATGTCAAGTGAAATAAAAATGTTCAGAATTTTGAAGCTTCATAACATGCTATAAGTGTAATACAAGTTTGCTTACATAAAAGCAGGAAAGCAGTGCATAAGTAATCATGAACTCATCTTCACCAGTTCAAAATGAGTACTCTCATAGGTCTGATTTGTATTCCAAATGTATTTTGCACAATTACTCATGCTTTTGAGAAAAGTTAATGAGAAAAATTACAGACAAAGAAGAAAATCCAGCAAATGTGAACGAAATTATTTCCAATTAATCAGTCATTCCCAGACAAGAAAAACATCTAAATAAACTCATACTCTTCTTTACCTTATTTTCCCTTGAGTCTTAGAACCCAAGAACACTATTAAAAGCATTTAAAATTATTTGAATGTTATGGAGTTTAAGTCAGAAGAGCACACAACTAGTTTTAGCTGGATTTAGGGCAGAAGTTCCACATGTGTTCATCACTTTTCTGACCTCATCCCAGTCCACAGTGCAGGACATCAGATCACTGCACCTTCCTATGCTTTTTCCAGTGGGGTACCTTCTAAACCTTGAGAAAGCCTAAGAGTGTAAGACCAGCAGCAGCTGCCAGTTCCTTTTTCCCCTGCATCACAATTCTACTCCCTGACACAAAATAAAACATTCATAAAGGTTCTGGCCATGTCTGGGGACTCTCCAATAAGTTTCAGAAGATAATGTCCTATTAGAGGTGTATCCTCATGCTCCACTTGATCCTCCCTTACAGATATTAACGAATTTGTGATTACATACATTTACATTTTGTTCTATATAGAGATGAAAAGGTGTGTATATATATATATGCGTTCAAAAGAAATGTTTCTTCAATTTCAAGTCAGTTTTGGAAGCTTCATGTAGTTAACCCCCAGTTAATTTGGAAGATTCAAGGAGACATTTAATATATGTCAATTCATAATGTATTTTGTTATTAATAGTTACAGCTGTTATGAAGAGGGTCCCCACAGGAAGCCGGCCGAGTAATGACAATCACACCAATATGGCTACATATTGTTCTCGTTTATTCCCTTACGTAGTTTGCTCATATAGTTTTGTAAGCTGTTCATGCGTACATTCGCTACTTTCATTGGATAGCAGTTACAAGCACACATACTAATCTCTAAGCTAATTGGTTATATGCATTCAGGTGCATGTTCTGTACACACCTCTTTTGCGGTTGATACATCTTGTTCATGTTCCTCTTGATTGCTTAATGCTAGACTTCCTTCTTTTCTGTCCTTCAAGGTGACCTCAAGGACACTCCCGACTCATGCTAACTGAGGCCTAGTCAGGACTTTAGCCAGGGTTGTCCAGTCCTTCAAGGGTCACCACATGTCCTTGTTCAACAAGGAATTCCTCTACACTGTTACTTCTTTAGTAGCGGATTTCTGTTAGGAAAGCTTAAAATCTTATTTACAGCACAAGTTCCAGGTGCTGGTCTGCCTTCAAATAGAAAGAGTAAGTTCATTACTGTTGCAGACAAAGGCCTTCCTGTTCTTCCTTTCTTCATAAATCAACGTTATACCAATTGTTTTTACCTCTAAAGTCATTAACTGTCATCTCATTAGTTGCTTTACAATCATTTATATACTATGAGAAATTTTCAGCAACAGTCTAGAACTGCACTGTTGATTGCAGCTGCCTCCCTGCATGGTCCATCTCTGTGCCAGATATGCCTGTCCCAGAGACATCACATATGATCTGCTTCCAAATCTTCTCTCACATCACTTCATATTATACACTGAGACCTCTGGAGTAAGGCAAACTGAAGCAGAAGTTCGTTACCATACTATGCCAGACTGAAAACTGCTGCTCTTTGGGACCTGATTCATGAGTCAAGCAGACATCCCTGCCTCAGGGGGAGAAACATCCATCAAAGCTATGGAGCAAATAGCTAGGGACAGCAACAACATCTGTTGTCACTTCTTCTCATCCCCTCCTGTGTGTCTCGGAGCCTGTATTTTCCAATGGAGATTAGGTTAAGCTAGATTTTTTTTGTCTGCAACATCACAAAGTCACCGAATTCTAAAAGGGATATTTATTTTTACTGAGCACAATTAGAACCAAACTACTGAAATGTTGGTTCATGCCCTCTCTGGTTTTTGTGGGTTTTTTTTGTTGTTTGGGTTTTTGTACAGGTAACGATATAGCACTAAAAACAGGGGTTACATGTGCTTTACCTTTCCCAAAAGGAAGACATTTATGACACTGAAAGTTCTCTTCTTTAATCCTTCAACTTCCATTTAATTGGTAGCCTTCCACACAATCTGGGATAGCCCAGTTTTGCCCTATTGTCCCTGATTCTCAAGAAAACATTCCCAAGGGGATAAAAAAAACAAACAAAAAAACCCACACAACCACACACAAAACCAAACAGATTCTGTACAGGTGCTTGTTAGCAAGGACATCTCTGGATACATCCATGGAACCTCCAAGCCAAGAAACTGTTTGGAAAAAAAATATTATTAGAATATATTTTTTAAGTCCTAGATGATTTTTATCTTTCCAGAGGAGAGAAATCCATCCATCTTGCAAGTCAAATGTCCTGGTGGTTCTGTCTTGGAGGAAAATACCACCTAGTAATCATTTTTTATAGTTAATAGGCAAGTGAAATTAAAATTTATATATTTTAAAATCAGGAGTTGAGACTAAAAGGATTGTAGCACACCATCATAACATTTTCTTACAACAGTTCAAGTAGCAAGAAGCAAATTCCACATTGTGCAGTTTTATCAAGCACAATCAGGGTATTCAAAGATGGAGGAGTTCATCCAATATGCAAGAAGTAGCTTACGAACAAAACAAAACAGAAGTTGTATAATCTAATTAACAGCAAGGGGTACATGTTTTTAGAAACCAGTCCATGAGCTTGATGAAGACAGCTGTTTAGTGGCAAGGTGAACATTTTGCTGCTGCTCTTATTTTATTGAAGGTACTTCTACATGAAAGAGGGTGGACAGGAAAAGTGTAGCAAATACTTAACATAAAACCATTACCTGAGTGACAAATATTTGTTCAATGAAAGCTATTTTTAGCAATGGAAAAAAATCTTTGGAGAAAAGATCTATAAATATAAAACACTAGAAAAGCCCTAAGATCAAGTTTCAAACTTCAGCAGTATCTTTCTTATAGCATCAATCTTGAACCTTTGAATTAATAAAGCCACCAGCAGAACCAGAACATCATTTTACTCAGGGTGATCCAATCACCATATGCACTAAGAAACAGGGACCACCCCCACAGACAAGAGGCAGTGTCTCCAGATGATGTGATCCAGATGGGTCATATCCCTACCCTTAAGTTCATCTCCTGTCACTCCCTCTTCATCTCCACACACAATAGCTATAACTGCCTACACAGTATCATTCCACAAATTCTGCCCCCAGTGCACCCAGCCAAGTCTCTGTAAATATTCCTGTTATTAGCACTCTTGTTTTATTTGGTCTTACAGAAGGTCTTTTTGTACCTTCATTACAGTTTCATTGGAACTACTATTTTCCCCTCTTCGCATCAACTCCACAAATGTTTGATATATTATATTAGTAACACTGTTACAAAATAAAATATTAAACTATTACTATTTCATATATGTTGCTATTATTACAAACATTTTACTTTGTTTGGGTTAGAAAAATTCTACTTCTGCTCCTAAATAAAATCTTGAGTCTCACAATATATCAAGTAAAACTAGTCCATAAAAATCTTCAGAAAAAAGGGATTACTTCCCCACAAAAAAAATAATTGTGGTTTGAGATTACATTTGTTTGGCTTCCTCCCCTCCCCCAAAATAGCAAAAACTTTCAAGCGAGGTATTTTCACATCATTAATTGCCCTAATGTTGGTTTTCAGATCTCTCTACCACCAAGCTATTATGAACTTGTTTGTATGAATAAAAATAATTATTTCCTCAGAGTCCTACACAAGAAAAACTCAAGACAAGACAGCTGTTACTTTCAGTTTGATAAACTCATAGAAAACACTGCAAGTTAGGAAAATGACTCAAAATGGTAATGCAAAGTCAGTGGGGAACCAGCTCACTTCATTAAACAGCTGCAGCAGAAGTCAGAGACTCATATAGAAGTTAAATTGCTTTACTGTAATCCATAATATTTACTGCAGTATGTTGTCTCATGTTTTCTAATATCAAGTGCTAAACAAAAACAAACCAGTCACCATTCCTCTTCCTTAAGTATTATGTTTCCCTCACATTTAATGTATAAAGCACTAAAACAGAAGTGATTAAGGTGTACCCCCCTGGTTTATGGAAGAATCCATTTACTTTTGTTCACCTACTGCTTCTGCAATTACTGAAAACAACAATTATACTGACAACATACCTGTGCAATCTAAAAATCTAACATTTCCCCATAACCCAGTTCTTTCGTACCAACTGCCCATAGCAAAGTTCTAGTCAATGCCATAACAGCTCATACAAAACCAGTCTGCTCTTCCCTAGGGCTTGGCACACTGAAGGCCAAGGACAACCTACAGATAACTGTCTACTGATTTCTTTTGTAAAAAGATGAAAACAGTGCTCCAGAGAAAGGGGGGCAGAATTATAGAATTAGAAAGTTGAGATTGGAACTAAAAAACTTCCTGCGAAGAAGGTCACCCATCTACAGATTAATACAGTTGTCTGCAGGTATAGAAAGTGACAAGATCCCTTAAATTATTTATAGGAAATACTTGAGGCAACTGTTTTGCTCCCTCTGCACATAAAACCTTGAATTCTGCATTTCTATAGACAGGTCTGTTGCAGAGGACAAGTTCAGGAGAAACCTCACACCAGTGAAGTACAATACTAAACACAAAGTGCACCAAGTATATACTGCTCTTGATTAGAGACACCCAGCAATAGCTTTGGCTGGAACCCATTACTTCATATACTTGGTGCTAAAAATGCCTTCCGAAGTCATGGAGAGTCTAGGGTTTTCTCTTCAAAGCTGCCAGCTACTCTAGTAATGCCAGGCTGCTGATACTGACTCAGCTTCAGTTTAGGACAGAAAACAGCCTCCTGAGAAGTGCTTCCTTATGCATCCAAACACAACCCAAAACATGAATTGCATTACTGAGCCACTCCAATTTTCTGATACTTCCTCCAGCAACATACCACTTGAATCATCCTTTCCTTTTGGATGAACATCACAAGTGAGCCCACAGAATTCAACAAAATTACTACCCCCACAGACAGCCAGCTCCCTCAAAACCCAGAGATCAGGGTTCTCATCTCACATTCTCTCACCTTATCCAACACACAGTCTTTCCCTGCTCTAGGACAAATGGAGAAGACTGTTACTGAATTTGAAACATATGAGAACATAATAGCAAGATCTATTTCAGGGATAAGTTTGTTACCTGCCTTCTCAGTAAAACACAAGTGTTTAAGACAGATAATGAGAAGTTGTTCTATCATGGAAGAGCAGATTATTAAGTGATGCTGTAATTTATCCTTAATTAGTTGGTTTAGGCATCTGCAGCTTAATCTTGTTTAACATTCAAGGAATATTCATTTACTTTTCCTATTGAGGGATCACAATATGTATTTTTTTTAAGTTTGTAATTTATACCACAGAACAACAGTGGTACAGCATTACCACCTGTTTTACAGCTTCAGAAGACAGAGCTCATTACACATGTTGTTTTGAAGCTTCCTGGGCAGTTGGTCATCAGTCCTACCTAGTGCTCAACACCTCAGGAGGCCACAGGATGTTAAACTCATTTCCTAAAAAGGCACTTCAGTCATAGCAGTGGCTGGCACTGGTGCAGACACTCAAAGAAAGAAATCTCCCATTTCGTTTAGCTTTGAATTAATCCTAACCAGTCAGCACTGTGACAGCTGATCAAGTTTTGGCACTTGAGGCAACGCAGAGATTAGGACTAAACCAACATGAATAGACAATGCTGTTAGGACTGTACCAATAGTGTAAGTACAGAACACTGTAGCAATCACATGCTCACAGTCTTTACTTCCAACTGTTCAAGCAAATTATTCAGTGTAAACACTGCTAAATAGGACTGCACTGAAAAACATTCTGAACACCTGGCACCTGATGAAGTCAGAGAACAGTTAAGAACTCAAGAAAAGCACTTGTAAAATCCTATTGAAAGAGTAATTGGCCTGAAAGAGGGAACAACTGTGGTAGAGGCATTAAAAAGCAATAAAGTAGAAAGGGTGCACCAATGAAAAGTGTGGTTTGTTTCTTTATATTCCTCAAAGCATGTGTCCCCATATATAAGCACAACGTAGCAACACAGATAAAAATGCATTGATTTTTGCCAAATAAATATTTGTCTTCGTGAAAATCTATTACTTTACTTAAAGTATCCTTTTCCAATAAAAATTTAACAATACACAGACTGGCTGCAGTGGCAAGACTATTACAGTTCTTACTCTGTATGAAGTAACAGATCTTTGTGATGCCCTGGAATTTTGTCCTTTAGAAAAAACTTAAGAACCCTTCAGATGTTTGCCAGCTTTGTGGTTTTCTTCTGCATCATCACTCCAAAGCCAATCTCTCCCATATTTCAGTGTTGGGTGTGTATAACTGTCTCCATGCCTAATTTTTGGCTTTGAACTGGTACTTTAAATCAACATAAATGTGGTCACAAGTCTTTACCCAAAAAGTCTGATTACTTCTATCTCTTCGGTAATAAGATTCCCTGTCAAAAGCAGACTTCTTCCACCATTGGCTCTGCAGCAACATCACCGGCTTTTTCTGCACAACTCAAACATAACATCTCTGGACGCTGCTACTAAACCCAGCTGAATGCTGCCCTTTGCTTTTCTCTCATTATTATGAGCATTAGAGCTTCACATCTCACCCCACAGTCAAGCAGTGAATGAGCAAAGACAGTACTTCATTTACATTCTTATTTCTTACCAAAACAAAATTAAAAAAAACAAACTACCAAAAATCAGGTCTGTCTTACACATGCCCTTCTCCACCCTTCCCAGACAACTCTGGCTATGTTTAAAAGGTTGAGAGAAATAGTGAAATAACTGGCTGTGGGAAACCCTGGCATCTTCCAGATGGATATCAGCTTACTAAAAATTTACCATAGACCTTTAACCAAGCCAAGTTTCAAGATTTTAAGATCTTCACCCCAGCTTTGGTGTTGTTCGCTCCCAAATATGCTCCACAGCATTCTGGCAACGCTCAGTCCTGCATCACACAGCCCTCTTCACTTGGATCTTAGTGACAGAAACTTCAGAGTCAATTCCAGAAGCATTTCAAAAAACATAACCATAACATACTTCACTAGTGTTTCCTATAACTAGAGATGAATTTTCACTAGTTTAACTAACCAAATGCTTCTTGAACATTATCAATGAACACAGCAATAAATAGCACAAACAGCCATTTAGTACATAATTCTTCATAATTGTATTTAGTATGTAATTCTTTGTAATTGTATTTTTCATTAATTTCCATTTTGCTACTGCAATTCCCTTCATAGGAGGGAAACACATTAGCTAAACCTTGCATTATGGACTATAAATAGGCAATATGTATAAACCTTCTCTTAAGGGAAAGAGCAAGGGTTTAAACTGCATTTAGAGACAAGTTTCTGCATGCAGAATTCACCTTTAACTGTGGATTTATGTGGTGCAGACTTTGTGACATCACTCTCCATCAGTAAAACCACAGATTTTCAGGCACACATCTACAAACCAACCTACTGGGAAGTTGAGTTGTGCAGTGATTTCTATTCCGTCTAAGCATTAGTTGACTTCATACAGCATTCTTGAGGTTTACATCTTAAACGATTAATGTTTTCATGCCTCAGGAAGGCTTTTTATTAATGTGTTTAATACTGCTTGTGGACAATCTGCTTGCAGTACACATCAGATGATTCATCACAGTTGCCAATACTTTTATTCTAGTTTAGGTTTAGTTAGTTTCTGTTAATTTCCAATGAGGTGTAACCCAGTCCAAAAATGGAGTGAGAAACAAAGTTGTAAAAGGGGACCAGAGAAAGGGCAATTAACAGCAATTCCTGGAAAAAAGGGAGAACTTTTATGAAGTGTAAAAGTTGCATTTTTCATCATCAATGACATTGCTATTGTCATTAATATGTCTCTTTACATTAGTAGCACTTTATGGCAGTTAATGGCTCATTTCCCATGTTACCTCACTCTTAATCTGTGTCTGTCTTTATTAAACTAGTAGTAAGTGAGCAAAGACTACTCTTTATTAACACCTTCCAAAGATTCAACATTACATTGATTTAAACAAGAACTACATAGACCCTTACAAGTATTCTTATATGATAAAAACCCCATGCAATTCATGTCTTAATGCCCATAAGCTCAAAGACTACATGGTGATTCATTTTCAGCCCACACTTGATTTAGAACATGGACAGAAGGATCCGTGCCATTTGCGCAAGTGTATTCAATCAGCAAGGCAGCATATTTTTTTTTGTGCCTAAAGTTTCACAGATTGGAGATACTGATACTAATGTTGTTAGTTCCACTTACTACTAATTTAGAAAAGTTTAACTGTTTTTCAGTATTTTTTTTTTAAATAACAAATTGTTGTTCTACATTACTGTAAAAAGCAAGCTGGGCATTTCAAGTTGAAAATTCATTTTTTTCCAAGAACTAGAGAAAGTACTTTTGAACTATTTCAAGGAAATTAAGAATACAAGTCAATACAAAAATAGCGATGGTAGCGTGTTGTATTTACTACTTTATTATGCAATAAAACCTCTGAAAGAAGTGACCTCTTTTACATTAGTTTCATACAAAGAACAGAAAAATTAAGTCTGAGCACTAGCCAGGACTGCTGGTGCTCAGATTTAACTATTTTTCCACTTTTTTCCTACCACTCTTCCAATAACATAGTTATTAACTGAATGTGCAAATGTGAATATTTTATGTTAGGCCACACACTACCAAATAACCATTTATCTGGCAGTATTTTTAAACTAGACTATATCAAGGGTCCCAAGAAACTGCCTGCATATTTCCTTTAGGAAAAAAAAAAACACCGATATGTTTAGGTTAGTCAAATTCGCTTTTCTTTCCTGTTGGAGCAAGGAAGGAGGACAGGGATGCTTATTGTATTTAAAAAAAAAAAAAAAGTGTTTTGCTACAAACACAGAAATTCAGTGAAACCATACTGGATTTCAAAATTTTGAGGGAAATAACTGAGAAGATCTACTAATAGCTGTGCTGGCAGTGTAAAGCTGCACAAAGCCAGTATTATCCAATCTTTTCCTACAGTAAATGGATCTCTCAATAGCTCACTAAAAAAATGGAGAAGCAGTTCCCTATTTCAGAACAAAATTATTCCTTGAGAGCAAAGGATATTTGGATAAAGTTTGCTGGAAGCAGGTGTCCATTACAAGGTATAGCTCTAAAATATGTTAAAGGAATGCAAGTTTCATGTCCATCAGTTGGGTGGGGTTTTTTTCTTTTTTTCCTCCTGGAGAAGAGGTGATGACCCAAACATCTATTAAAAAAACCCACAACACAAAAATCCTGACTACTGTATTCAGTTTCTTTGAGACCTAGAGCAGCTGTGACAATATGCCATTTGACTTTGTGAAGCTCTGTAATGTCATCTATCACATTCTTTAAAGCTTTGTGTATCACCTCATGCACAGAAGATGCTCAGAAAAATCACCAAGATGATGCTATATCACCCTGTCATGTTGTACTATAAAACATGCTTTGGAAGTGATATTATAGTTTTTAATCCACAATAGTATAATGAAAATTAATTAAATAAAGGCATACTTTATGTCCCTGAGTACTTCTCTGGAAACAGAAACATAGATACTTATTAAAAACATTGAATTTGTCCATCATACAAATACCCAATGTATAATTGGGTCAGAACAACCTGTCCACATATCTGGGTTTCATAACCCGTAACACACACACCTTCAACCCTTCCAAGTCAAGCCACATTCCTGGCAGCAACATCATAGCATCCAAACCCCCTGCATCCCATTTAAATCAATGTACAACCTATACATTCAATCCCCAGGCAATTCACTCTACCCCAGCCTTAGTTCTACACCTCTATCAAGTTCTACCAAGAGTGGAGGAGTTACACTAGAGAAAAGAAAAACAAGGAACTGGTTCAATACTGAAGTTTAATCACATAATACTTACTTGGTCACCAGCCTGAGGTATGAAAGGGAAAAGGACAGACTGATGTATGATATAACTTTTACAGAACAGAAATTTATTTTAAAAAAAAGTGATTTGTTTTTTTCCTTCTCTGTAGCATCATAAACATTAAGTGTAATGAATGCCATGACACCAACATATTTTGTCTTTTAATTGGTCCTTCATATAAATATATGCTGCCTCTTACAATATAATAAATATCTGTTTCCACAGCCATTTTATATAGTCTTATTTTAATTATTTAGAGCCTCATCTGTTTTTCAAGGTCTTGTAGGTTAAACCCAACTGGCAACTAAAACCCACACAGCCCCTCCCTCCCTCCCTGTGGGATGAGGGAGAGAATCAGAAGACTGAAAGCAAGAAAACTTGGGGGCTGAGATAAAGACAGTTTAACAATTGAAGTAAAATCATAATAATTTTAATAAATTGCAATGAAAACAACACAGATATGAATAAAAAGCCAGGAAAGACAAGTCATGTAAATAAAAACTGCTCACCACCAAACAACTGATGATGTCCAGCCAGCCCCTGAGCAGCAGCAGCAGCATCCACCACCAACCATCCCCCCTAGCTTTACACACAGGTCTGGAATAACCCTTTGGTCAGCTGGGGTCAGCTGTCCCAGCTGTGTCCCCTCCCAAGTCCTTGTACACCCCCACCCTGCTCACTGGTGGGGTGAAGAGCAGAAAAGACCTTGACTCTGTGTTAGCACCACTCAGCAATAACAAAAACATCCCTGAACTATCATCAGTTTCCAGCACAAATCAAAAACATAGCCCCAGACCAGCTACTACAAGAAAATTAACTCTACCCCATCCTAAACCAGCACAAAAGAAAAAAGGAGAAAGCTTTGATGTGTGAACACATGCAAACTATTTTGTGTTCATTGCTCTGAACTGTCCAGCTTCCCAAATATTACTTCATTCAAAGTTTATTTTTCAGTGACCAGTCTGGAAGTCAAGCAAGTAAATACAAACATAATATCTTTTTGCTTTATTCACAAATAGAATGATGTTCTATGGAAGATTGTTGGCAGAACAGCAACACTCAAATTACTTGCTATGGCTGCACTGTTTTAACCTCACATAGACTTGAGTTCTGGGACTCAGGTACCAGGGGCAAAATTAATTCTCCCTCCTTCAAAAGACAGTTTTGAAGATGCTGGGAGCGCTCCTGAAAGCAAGGACCCTGACACCCAACAACCCTTGGACAGACCTTCCTCCCAATGCCCTTCATATTTATCAATTTATACAGAACAAGAAGCACCCTCAGCTGTTGGTGAGTTATTTCACATATTTTGGTCTCAATCCAGCATATCTAGAGCATCTTCATTGAACAGAAGGAAGGCACTTATTAAATCTATTGGTGGTTAAATACTCAAACAGAATTTCTTCTGCGACATGAAAAGTAAGTTTTCATGTCAAGAAATGCATCTGTTAAGATACATCCCTCTAACAATTATATGGTTTTCTATTTTCATACCAAATACTTATTTGGTCTTTGCTTACTTTTATGTGCGTACATATATAATTCATATATAGGAACACTACTTGTTAAGCAGCTAAACAGAGATAAAATTGTTTATCCAGGGGCAATCGAATCCATGATGAGCCAGACAAGATAAGAGACCCTTACACAGTGCAACTAACAGGGCAACACAGTTCAAAAAAAAACAAACCCACATGAGGAAAATGAAGTCATACTTTATCTCCTTTTACACCCATACTCCAAGGCAACAGCATATACTGCACCCCTAAATGCATTTCTAGAAATTCAGAGCATACACCAGCAAAGCAAGTTCAAAGATTACTCTGATGCAGAGCACAACATGAGTTTTCAGAGTTATTAATCATATTCTGTGGAAAATTACTTTTCTCCTATTATAAACCCATGATCAGCATGTTATGCCTCATTTGCTTAGTCTGCAGTGAGAGTCATCAGTCTAAGTGTAAGCTTGTGAACAACACATGAGAAACAAGGGAGGCTGCATTAATTTCTTTGGATTTCTAATAGCCACTAAAACCTGAAAGAATGTGTATAAACACTGACAAAAGGCAGGAGATGAAGGTGTTTCTTGCAAATATATTGAGCCTTTTTTCTGTAGCATTTTTATCTAGTCTCTTGGAACATTTGATTTGTGTTCATATAGTTAGTGTCTGATGGAGACCAATGTCTCTCCTACAGGCAGCTCATAATTACAAAATGGAAAAAGCCAGTTCACCAAAAAAATATTCAATTCAGAAGTGAATGTTAATTAGCCCCTGGAATGGCACAATACCCTATGTGCAAAGTAATAAATCAATGTAGACTCTCTTCTATCCACTAAATTATAAGTAGATATATAATCATCAACTAATAGATATCCCAAAAGGTGTAAAGGGGTGATTTTTCACAAGCTTCAAAGTTTCAAAAGCTTTTTGCTGGCTATACAAATAAGAAGTCTGCTGATTCCTCTTCCTCCTCTCCCCAAGTTTATGGAATTCTCAGCTCCATAAAAGATTAAGAAGTACTACTGAGAGACACAGATCAGATGTGCTTAGAATAATTCAAAATATTAAGTCAAAGGGAGACTAGGAATAACTCCCCAAATCAACTATTGTCCTAACTTTAGCAAAAAGCTTTATCCACTCATCACAGCTTGACATGGCACTGGAAGTAGACTACCTACATTTTGGTTTCTATTCCTGCCCGATTATTTACATGAAGTTGAGATTTAACAGACAGGACTTAATACAAAGAAAACCCCAGAGAATGGCTTGCACAATAATTCTCCTGAAAATAAAAAGAGCAGGTACCGAGGCAGTGCAAGAAAATGATTCTTGCTCACTCAACTATTGGAGGATTGCTTTAAGATTTAGCCTACTTAAGACATTAGCATTAATTTATAATCCTACACTGGAAACCTTATTTCTTGTTTGAGTTTGACCTAAATTCATTAACAGTTTCAGATCACATTTTCCTCTATAGAGTATTCATCACAGGGAAGATCTCAAGCCTGAATATTAAAATTGTTATAAAATAAAAATATCATCCGAATAGCTGTCTCCCAGAAAGCTCATAAAAGAATGCATTCTGGTGTGGAAATTTTTCTGACCTTTTGTTAAGCATTAACAACCTATTTAGGTAAGGCACAAAATAGAGGAAAGTGTTGTTCCTATAAAGCCCATAGATAATGCTATAGGTGCTAAAATACCACTGAACACTTTATTACCTATTCATAGAGGCACACATCTTACAGATTCTTTTTTGCAACACTCTCCCTGATGTGTGAAGACAGGAACTCTGCATTATTGAAATAATTAAGCATATCTATTCTTCTGCCATTTCATTCAATCCTATTTTCAGTCCCTCTAATCTAACCCTGAACTAGTTATTGCACTGCTAGGTTTTCTGACGTAGTTTCTGCTAACTTTTGAGGGTCACTTCTAGTTCTATAGCATTACATAGCTTACATCTGTTCTAGAAAAAAAAAGTAGTCTTCCATTAGGCCAAATACAGAGCTTGAACACTAAGACTGTGGCCACCTCAATCTCCAAAGACTAAGAAGATTTTGTTGTTGTTTCAGATTGCCAGAAGCAAATTAACTATTGATGATCTATTCTTCCTTGTAACACCAAAATTGCTTACAATGAAAAACAAAATAGATAAAACTAAGCTTCAAAAGAAAGTTGGGTCAAGCAGTATATCCTTTAACTCCTCAGAACTAATGATATAGTCATGACTTATTGATACACAAATCTATTGCATAAGCAACGAGAGACAATATAAAAATATCCAGTATTAAATACATCTGGAAATCTACACAGAACTCCTAGAATAAATGCAAAAGTAATTACGTCAGACTTGGAAGTGTCACATAGTAAATAACCATTAACATTTATCCTATCTTAAAAAAACAAACAAAAAAGCCCCAACTAGATTGCTGAATTGCCAAGAATAATATTTTTACTATTTCTCAAAGAATTTTTCTTGTGTGATTAGATCAAATTTTGTCCACTATACACACAAGATATTCAAAAGAAAGAGTTAGTTCTCACCGAGAAACTGGCTGACTGGGAACACCTTTTTACATAGTGGCTCATGATGAATAGAGGTTTTCAGAAAAATCAACCCACTGCTTACATGGTAATGACTAGGAACTGGGCAGTTTCCATATGGTAGCCTATGAAGGGCATCTTCCAGCCTTTTAAACATGTCTGAGTATTGAGTCTGCAAGCTGAGATAATGCAAGACACCACTTCCAAGTTATGGCTTAATCAAAGCATTAGGGAGTGATTACTTCCCTATCACTTCCACTAAAAAAGCTCAATTAGCTACAAATGAAGTGCCTGGTTCTTGATCAACAACTACTGATGTTTGACTACAGGCAAGAAGTTTCCATCTGAGAAGTAACCACATTTCTAACCTTCTGATGGGAGTCCCTGTCAAGCAGCACTTCAAGGGCTTTGAGGGAATAATATGTGTGGAGTAAGGACTTCTAGTGCCTCAGCTTTATTTTATTCCTCCTTCAGTTATCAAATACTCCAGAATGTCTGGGTTTCTGCTTCTAATGGTAGTATCTAAAACAGGATCCTGAGACAGATGTTTTCATACTGTGTATGATCAATCACAGAGCACAGTTTTTTTCCTACCTTAGATGTACTTGATCAGAAGTAAACGCACTTGCTAATGTTAAGTAGATTGTCTGCTATGAATCAGCATTCAGCAGCTAAATACAGGAAAAAACTCACAGCCCTGTATTGTTGGAAGGACCAATAACTTTGTATCCAAGTAAGTGCAGTCATTTCCCTCAACACAGTTCGGAATTTTATAAGCCATTAAGTCTTTAAACAAAGATGACATAAGTCTAAAGCTGAATAATAAATTTAGGATGGCTACCTAATTCACAGGCATCATGAAAAATTATTTGTATAGCACTTTAAGGTGGCAGATTTTTTTTTTTAAAGAACACCCAGATACCCTGGAATTAAATATTCAGTTATTCCTATTAAAAGGCTTACTTACTACCCAAGAGCAAGACAATGTATGGGTTGTCCAGAAATGGACCTGTGTTGTCATAAGGATTAGATGGCTAAGCACAGATGTGTTTCATTTTAGTTTTAATAATCAATACAACAGTTCCAGATCCTTCCTACTAAGGCATTGCTTTCTCTAGTTCCATTTTGATAGTTTTGGTTCCTTAGCTCAAAGAATAGATGTTTTATTGCTTCACTGTCCTTAAACAGTGAGACAGTGATTATATTTTTTAAAGTTGATTTTTTATTGGCAACTACAAACCAGTATTGAGAAGAGTTTCTACAACACCAGCATGAAAGAGGAGGATGATGGGATATTGGCACCAAAGTGGTAGGTGGAAGGAAGTGGTTGGTTCAGAGATGTTCTTTTGCATGATTCCTGCATCAGCAACCTTAAAGCAAGTTAAACAGATGAGTATAAATATCTAGACAGGTATAGTTATAGTAACCTCACATTGAGAAACATGTCTTAGTACTGAAATCACCTTTATGTTCGTGCAGTAAAATGTCAAAGGACATTACTACTTGTCCAATAATAGATATAAGCAGCAAGCTCAACCTGAAATGCAAAGCAAAGTAAAAAAATTTACTGAAGTATCTAAAGACAATAAACACTTCAATAAGTCTAGTGGAAGGTGTCCCTGCCCATGGCAGGTGGGATCAGACTGGATGATCTTTAAAGATCTTTTCTGATCTAAACCATCCTATGATTCTAACAGT
Organism: Chloroceryle amazona; assembly: GCA_027560015.1. NCBI lineage: Eukaryota > Metazoa > Chordata > Aves > Coraciiformes > Cerylidae > Chloroceryle > Chloroceryle amazona. The sequence goes on along the minus strand of JANHFX010005814.1, from coordinate 113,478 downwards.
AAAAAGTTAGGCTTCAGGTATGATCATATTCTTAACATTTCACAACAGTTGAATACGTATTTTCTTAAGCTGCAATAGAAAACAATTTGCCTTCTAGCTTCAATACATCATTTCTGTCTACATTTTACTTATTTAAACTTTTATAAAAATAATCCTATATAAAAAAATAATCTTGTGCACAAGGACTGCTTCAGCTCCTTAAAAATATTTTCTAGATATGCCTTTAGAAGACACTTGGGATTCAAATCTCATGCTTAATACAGGTCTTTTGTATTTAGTTCACTAAAATACACCAACTCCTATACATGTTTAAATTTAGTTTGGTAATTCAGTATTGCAGAAAATATTCTAAGACTTGCAAGAAGTTTTAAGTAACACTATAAAATCAAATCACTACTTCCATCTGCTTTTCTGTTAATTTCTTTCATGCTAAATCACCAGATCCTGTTTGCTTTCATACCAAACACTCCAAAGTTTAGCCCGGATCTCAGCTATGCTGTATTAGAAAAGTTACACATTTAATTTTCTCAGAATTTCTCTCTCCCTTGCATAGTATTTTACTCTAACACTACATCATCAATAAACCACAGAAGAGTATCAGCTGGCCAGACACAGTTGAGGGGGTAAATCTCTACTGTCTGTACTTATAGTTCCATTTTCTTTCATCTGAGTTCATATTAATTTACTACAGCTCTAAAGAGATATTTAATAAACACCTCAGTTATGGGGATTACAGAAATCTGAGATGGTGTAGATGAACTTCTAATTTCATACCACACTAAAATCCAGATATGAAGACAGAAGGAGGTAAGCAGCAGCATATCTGGTAACAAAGTGACCAGCCATCACCTAAACAATACTATGTTTCTATATACAATTTTCTCCATTCTCATCAATTACTGCTTCTCATTCCTTCCATTCTTTGGTGTCTGAAGATATTCTTGCTTGTACACTCTTGCTTCACTTCTGACAAATCCCCAGTAAAAATCCACTCCACTGGGAGGTTCTAGTTCTGTCTGTAATTACTGTTCTGTAATTGTTCCAAAGACAAGACATCTGTTGCTGCTCATTACCATCTCTCATTGCTGTGTATTTCTTAGACATTTTGAAAGTATCTTTGATAATGTAATCATTAAAGGTTTTGGGTGTCTTCTGCAAGAGTGGCAAAACCAGTTAAATATAATTCCCAAGAGAACTGACTATAGCTGTGTATGGTAGATCTGAGAATTTAAAGACAAATTTAAAGGTAAATAGACTTGTTAGTACATCATACAGTACATGCTGCCTTTTTTTTTCCATTCCACTGGTACATGGATACCAAGGAGCACTTGAAGCAGAAGGAATTTAAAGGCTGCACAGCACCAGATTCTCTTTGTTACCTCTTTTTGTTACCTCTTTTTGTTACTTTTTTTTTGTTTGCTTTAGTTGGGTTTTGTTGTTTGTTTGGGGTTCTTTTTTGGGGGGGGGGGGCGGGTGGGGTGTTGCTTTTATTTTCCTTAACTTGTCCAAACTTCCCTCCTCCTTCAGCAGTCCCTTCAGGTGGGCTTTGTTAGCTCAGTCTGATCTCTTAAATACTTTAAACTCAGTTAAGTATTTCTCAATGGCTACAGTTATCCAAGAGCCTGTTGAAAGCCTTAGTACAAATAGACACCAGTGCCAACAGACACCGTATTGAAGCAATTTTCCTGGGTGGGGTTTTTTTTGTGTGTTTTTGTTTTGTTTGGTTTTTTTTTTTTTGATTTTTTTTTTTGAACACACTCTTAAGTATTTCATTTTCTTCTTAAATGGAACACATTCCAGCTGTAGCTTTGCTACTAGCTTTGTCTGCTATGGCAGATATCACATACCTGAGTCACTCATTCATCTGCAAGACTTAAATAATGATTCCTGAAGGAACCTTTGAGATATAATTGCTATAATGAAGAATCCATATAGGGGTGGAAACATTGGGAATAATCAAGCCAGGAAAAAGTGAGATTAAAAAACACACCAAAAAAAGAAAACCAAACCAACCACATCAGGAAATAAGTACAGATCAAATCTCACTTAGCACAGACAACAATTATGCTATTTCTATTTTTATTTTACTCCCTTAAAGCCCACCCTTAACTGACTACAAATTACACCAACTGCACCAGATCTCCAGTACTACAACCGTACAGTGTTGACCAAGCTGGGCACTAACTAGCATCTCAGGATGCTGAAGTTAAGCATGCATAAGCCTGGATCAGTGCCAGAAAGTGCTTATTGATATATAATTTACCATTTAGCTTTTTAAGAGTAATGCTACACTATATTTTAGAGTAATTTCACGAGTGCTAAAAGGACAAACTTGTTAAAATAAACTTTATTTTTAAAGGCTGTTGCAAGCTAGACTGCTTAGAACTCATTTTGCTCCTTGAAGGACTGATAAATAAAAATGCTGAATTTTACTCATCTCCAATAAATGGTACCTAATCACATTAACCTAAAAATCACTTTAATAGTAATCAAAATCTAGCATGACTACCATATTTCTCCAACTGACCTTCACATCAGTCTTCAAGAAGAGAGCCTGTTTTCCTTTCATGCAGCCATAGCAGATGACAAATACTGCTACACAAATAATTCAGTGCAGGCCATGGCCTGAAACAATGCACCAGAAACTTATTTATATCTCCCATTTACCTTACAAGAAGGTCTTGCCGTGCAGGAGCTCCATTGCTGCATGACATCCTGCTCACAGGACTGTTCTATCCACAGACAAGAGCAGAAACAATTTTTGTCTTCAGCAAAGCACTCACTTGCAGGAAGTTATTTCCAGTGTGCCACCATGTCCCACACATGGACAAATCACATCAATACCAAGAACAGTGGTAGAATGAGGAGTCTGGCCTGAGCTATGCTATGCCAGTGTGCACAGCGTCCAGTTGCCATGTCCATACACACGGGCCTGAAGAAAGCAACCACCGTGTCTTTGCAAAAATACAAACCTGTCAAATATTAAGATAGCATTAAGCCAACCAGACTTCAAAACCTTCCTGTCCCCAAAACTGCAACACAGAAATAATCCTCAACCCAATGAGAACATCAATAAAAATACTTTAATTGAGCTAACAGGAAAAAAATAAAGTCTTGCTTTACTACTTTTTTCTTGGAAGCTGAAGTTGCTTTTTTAAGATCCATTTTTAGGCACAGAAAGTTCCAACTGTAAATCCATCTGCATGCAAAAGAGCAAATTTAAAATGCAAATGATAATACTGAAAATACCCTAATTATTCCCAACCTGAGTGTTAAGGAACACCCTGATATACATGACTTTCCGACTTGAGAGATAAGTCAGAATGGCTACAAGATATACGATATCCAAAGATTAAATCCACATCTCTCAGCATATAGAGGCTTTCAAAACAATCTTCACAGGAGTAGCTGAGAGATAAGATACAAGGTATAGAATAGTTCGATAAATAGTACAAATCAGGACATATGTGTATCTAACCTTAAAAACTGATACATCAGGAACAAGACACTCCATTATGTCTCAGAGCTTCCTCCTTCAAATGCTTCAGGAGGAGGAGTTTGCTAGAATCACTACTATCAGCATAATAGTCAACCCAAACACAGCAACAAAAGTGGAAATCTTCATCTTTTATTTAACAAAGGCAAACAATTCGCCAAGGAGCAGAAGTATATTTGTGATGTCAGGCAATTACTGCAGATTGACATGATATCAGAAGTAACCTGTACAACTGAATCCAATGTTTCCCCATGCGAGAAGACAGGGAAGCAATTGTAGCATACTTACACTTCAGAGTTTCTGCTTCAAAGCAGCAGAAAAACATTACTGAAGGTACTCAGTATTTAACTATGAAGAAGTTCCTTGCTGTTTGCTTAATGGAAATTCCCTTCTCATTCAACATTGTGCTTCAATGTGAATTGAAAACCATCCATCAGCGTGTTATCTACTGCTATGTACAACTATTGTTCCATCAGTGTCAAGAGAATGATTTGCAGTATCAAGTTTTGCAATGTAAATGTGGCTGCATGTCTTCCAGTGAAGATAATAACAGTCAACAAATGCATGACTACAGCAACGTAATACCCGATTTTGTTTTTTACAGCAATTTGCTTGAAGAATTCCAGTACCATAAATAGATTCAGTTTGACTTCTTGATAATGATGATATATAGAACAGATATTGTCTCAAGGCTTGAGAAGGAAAACAGATGCATGCTGATGGGGCACATTTTGAAATAATTCTTTGAGAGATCTCGCCACAGGAGTGTGGTGAAACCTGAAAGGTTAAGAGTAATTTGAGGAAGTGACCTCTATAAAGGAACTAGATAAGTCAGCATAATAAATTTGTTCGGTGTTTTCATCCTCCCTTTTCAATACCAGACAGTGTTCCAGATTTTCTCTCTGAAAGGGGAAGAAATCAGTATTTCAGGAATGCTACAGGACTTTCCACTTATTCTAATTTCCCTCAGTACTGTGCCTCTGTCTGGTCTTCTCTAGAAATACCAATACAGCCATCATTTGAGTGAATGATTCATCCTTCTGTTCTGTCATCTTATGGTCATTGAGCTACAGTTCAACAAGGCAAAAAAAGGAAATCCTGACCTTTCCACTCAAGTTAACTCTTTTCTGAGTCATGCAAGGCACTACCCTGCTCTCTGTCACTCAAAATCATCACTTACATGTCACAACCAAGTCTTTCCCTCCCATCCACTATCTGGTTAAGCCTTGTTTATTACTCTTGCTGTGTTCCAGCTTGGAGTTTCCCACCCACACAACAAGTTTTCACAGCCACTATTCTCATCTTAATCCATTTATACTACTGCAATATACTCCACCCAGTCTAGAGAAACACTGCTGCCTTTGCATTTACATTTAAAATTCATCTGTAAACACCATCTTCCTGATATATTGGATTGAAATGCTTGCTTTCACAACCTTTCACCATGTCTCTCATTGAAAAATTGGTGCTTCACACAAGCTCCAATGCACAGCATTTGTCACTAGTAATTCAAGCCAATACTAGAATATTGCTTACAGCCCAGGAAGCCAGCCTTCACTGACTCACTGGTTATGGTTTCCAGTCAGGCCTTTTTCGCCACCATGTCTTGCCTTTCATGCTAGGGGAGAGTGCCTATCATTTCTGCAAGGCAGCTCATTTCCCTGTCCTCCAACTTCACTGACTGCTCTCCTTGTACTTGACATTATTCACCACTAACTTAAATGTAATCTCTTGTTTAAGAGGAAACCATTTTTAAATGCAAGCATGTATAGTGCAAACACAGAAGTTGTAGTCAAGGCATGGCAATCTTCCCTGGTCCCAGCTGTTGCCAAGCCAACTACTGCATCACCATTGCCACACACAAAATAAGTTACTACATTCAGAGATGAGGAAGTACCAGAAAAAGTGATGGAAAAACTTCACATATCACACACTACACCATATACATGACAAGGAAAGTATGGGGATAGAGATGGAAAAAATAAACTATTCCAAAACAAATGAATGTCTGTAAAGAGCAAAGGCATAAAGGTAAGAATTAAAGCAGGCAGACCAAAAGAGCAAGGTTTTTTTTATGACTTAAAAATGCGGTAGGGAGGAAAAGGAAAAAAAAAATCCTAAAATAGTGGCTGCACAGAAAAAGTCAAGAGAAGTGATGGTTCCATGGGTTCAGGTGATATCCACTTCAATGGAATCTTCATAGGTGATTTTAAGCCAAACCCCAGTTTAACAGTGACAGAAGCCAATAAGAGAATTCAAAGGAAGGGAAAACCAAGATGCAACAAAGTTTGAAACTGAAAGGTCCAGAAGGTGAAAGGGTGATCGGGGGAAGATAAGCGACACAGAAAGCCAAAACCATATCTCTGGTCTGATCAAAATTAATATGAATCCTTCAAATAATTTTAATCAATGAATCAAGTTTTAGTTTGGAGAAAGGGACAGAGAGGGAGATTTTAAGGTGAAAAAGAGTAAGAAAGAAGAACCTGTCCTGAAAGAAGTTGAAATAGAACAGAACACTGATTTTTAGCTATTGTTATTGCCAGCTTCATGTAACTTATGTCTTCTGTAATTAGTACTTCAACTGTAGTCTTTCATCAATATAAATACAATAGAAACACAGTACAGTGTCAGTCTTAATTAAAATTCATTTACTCAACAAGTCTCTCCACCTGAAGTATGTGAGGACAGAAGCCCTATGACTAACAAACTAAAATTTTAAACCTACCTTCCTATGCCTTTTAAAGTTTAAATAGAATCCTAATTTCTAAACATAAGAGACCTGACACATAGATACTAGTTCTTATCACATTCAAATATAGCTTAATAAAAGTGGGATACAGACCTTTTTGGAAACTGAGACAACTCAGTTTCTTATTTAAAACTACATTTGTTAAATGTATTCTTTATTTTCAAGCCTTAACATTTCCTAGAACTTACTGATCATTTTCTCCTCTAAAAATATCCAAATATCTTTTGTGACAAATGCCAAACAAAATGCTGTATATCCCTTCTGAAGAAAGCTCTCACACAGTAGAATTAGAAATGTCAATTAGAAAATGTCAAACTATCTCAAAAATAAACCATTTAAAATTCCAGAAATTTAAGTATTTCACCATGCCAAGCTGAAAACTTTCAAGTCAACAGAAAATGGCACAAAGTCTACAGAAAACCTTTTCAGTTTGATGCCTCTACCCCATCCTAACAGTAAGATCCACATAAATTGTATTCCTTGGTACACAGCTTACTAACAGATTACCAGATAGAATTTAGGCAAATTAAAAACCTCCATAACTTGGTGACAGAAAGTGTCTTCCTCCAGTGTTTGCCTAGCGGTTGGACACAGAGGTGCTGCCTGAGGTATCAGGGAACAAAGGAGATGCACATCTGTGATTTTTGAGTCAGATCAATGTGGCAAAACATTGCACTCCAAGAGGGCCTTTCCCTCTGTATTCTTGACAAGTATCAGACTTTACTAGTGGGTGATCTCAGAAACTTGGTTCTAGTCTTAAAAAAACACAATACAGGCACATTTTGGTTTCCATGTACTGAAGAAATAACTTTGGTTCAGATACTGAAGTCTAAACATGACTTTCTCCAGAGCTGAGCCTTTAGATTCACTTACATGGACTTTTTATTCAGGATATCAGTTGTATTCATTCCCTTAGAAGTACTGGTATAGCTAGCTACTCATGTCTACAGATATTTGCACAATTAGGAAAGATAATGTTTGTGCTGGAAGCAAGGGGATACCTAGGCAAGACCCACTCTGCATCACAGTGTTTCTCCCCACCCACCTATCCAACACCCTCCCTTCAAACAGATACACCCTCCTCCTTCCAGGATTCAAACCATATATAATTTAGACTGATCACCTTCGCAAACTTGACATCAGCTCAGAATGTGTATTTCTTCTTTCTGAGAAGGACTGAGCATGCAAAAGCTTTTATTCTTCTAGGGCAAAAATCGTTGGCAAGACAACGCTTTGCAGCATGATAAACAGAGTCAAGACACATGCCATGGCCACAACATGACCCCCATCTGATCCGTAAGGCCACAAGCAGGACAGCCCAGGGCTTCCTAGTGACTCCAAGGCAGCTGTTGCCTGCACAGCAGTTACTGTACTGAGCAACAATAAGGGGATATTTAAAGGCTAAATCATCATGCTTAGTAATCCCCACACCAAATGCTCTTTATGTGTTATCATCTTAAGATGTTCTCACTGCACACTGCAGACCCTTCTTCACTTGATGAAGAACTGAGCAAGGGAGGCTTCTGTTAATTTGTTAGTGGCTGGAAATACCCACTGGTCACCCATCAGAAATTACTATGTCCTACAGGACATAGCAACATACTGTAACAGAATAACAAAGAGGTCACCTATCTGTTCTGTCTGGCATCTGAGGCAGCTTGGTCCCAAAGCCTTGTGTCTATCACATACACCACACTTTTAGTAAGTTTCTCAAGTCGTGCTTTATTTTCTCCTGTATAAAAAAACCCACACACCAACCAAAAACATCCAAAAAAAACCAACACACACACAAAACCCAAGAAACACATCACACCCGGCACAACTTCCTATGTTCAGGGTGAGTTTGGTTTTCAACTTTTGCTTCCAGAGAAGCCAGACCCAGCGTATTGTTTCAATTCCTCAGAGACACTAGAGGTAAAATACTTGACACACTCTGCTACTGCACCTGTCTAAACAAAAGCAATGTGGTCTCCTAAAAACTTCACAAGGGGACAGCAAGTGACCTTCATCAAGCTTGTTCAACTGCAAACTGGTCTTAAGAGCACCATTTTCACTACTCCACCCTGATACTTCCACACACCATCCTTGCCAACCCTATTCTTCACACTTGAAAGATCAAGACAGTTGAAAATCTTGACCGAGTACATATCAAGGATCTGCTGAGATTCATGTCAATTACGGAAAGGAATGGAGTTTTTCCCTGAAGAGAAGCCATATGAGGACACTGACAAACACACTTTTTCTTATGAAATGTGACCATTAGACTCTCATGATTACTACATCGGTACTTGTGTGTATGGATGTAGCGTACATTAGAGAGTACTTGAGTCATAAAGAGTTTACAAATTTACAGTGTAAAATACAATTTTCAGTTCCTGTTATTTCATGATTATCCTGGATTTTACTTGTATGCAAAATCGGCAAAATTCAGAGATGAACCAACTTTTGTGGCTAAATGCTAGGAAAGTGTGAATAAAAGCGTAAGATGACTGACAAATGAAAATAAGCCACAGAGATTTGACCTCTCTCAGAAACAGTTCCCATCCATTGTCTCTTAGTAGAAAGCTGTTTCCAGAAGCAGTCTGCTCTAAAACACATTGAACGCTGTAGCTGGGAATATCTTAAGGAAAAATGTGTCCATGTTTTCTGAATATTAACAGGTCAATGAGGACATATCAGCAACTCTAAGAGATAAATACTACATAGAAAAAAACATCTGGATTTATACAGACTGGAAAAATCCATTTTTGAGAGACCAGTGAAGTACTCCCAACTTTTTGGCATGCCTCTTGGGATGTTTAGCTCCAGGTTAGAACTACTTTACGTAGCGACTTTAGTGGAGCAGTGACAGTTAGCTGGACCTTTTGAACAGCATTCCTGAGGTGCTTCTTGAAAGAAGAGATACAGACACAAAGTATCTTCATAAGCAATAAACTTTTGGTAGAGTTTATTTTAGTTGCTGCACAGCTTGGTCATCCCTCCAGCTCTATTATAGAAGACTAACTTCTCTGAACATGGTGGATCAAGGCTTGTGAAGAGTTTGAGATTATATAGACAAGTGCAGACATGCACATTCCCAACATGAACAGAAAGCCACTCACTGAACTCCCAGATTATCCATGAATAGGAAGGGATAACAATGACTCAACTCCTTACACATTGCAAATTATCTGCCATCATGAATTACCATTCAGGCTCTAAATGCCATATTTAAATGTGTGAATCTTCTCACTTCCTTGTTAATAGTGAAGGGCACTGCTATATTTACATTTCTCTTTGAAGGCTTGGGGGAGAAAACTGGAAATTGGTATAGACTCCCAGTTAATTTCTTTGGTTTTTAAAGTTACTGTTACTTGCCAAACAGCTTTTCTATCAGAATGTGCAAGAAGTATCTCCATTCTTTGATTGTTATTCTCACACCAACAAAGGAAAATTATCTTCTTATCCAACAATTATTTCCCAGATAATAATGTTCTTTCAATAAACTCAAAAATGCGGATGGAGATAAAATTAATTTATAATCATCACAGCTGGAACAGAAAGATGTACCTTCATTACATGTTCTGTTTATATGCCATAATGTATGATATGAGCGATGACAGAGCCTATTTCTGTACAAAGCACAAATACAAAACTGGCTCTGTTATGCCCTGTGGCCTGTGTATACCACATGGGCCCTACTTTTCCTTCCAGGCGGCACCTCGTATGCTGAAAGGCATTGCAGTAGTTTAATAACTTAGGCTTCAATGGAGCTACATAGCAGCATAACAACCTAAACCCAAGACACCTGTCTTAAATCACATAGTCACCTTTAATACAGAGAGGTGACCAAGAAATCCTTTGGAGACACCACCAGGACAGGTCATCCACCCTGAACCCAGGGTGACATCCAGACTCGGCAACAGCCCCTCAACTGCATTTTCAAGAGTACTCCTGGTTTCTATCATCCAATCTTACACATCAGGTAAGGCAGTCCAAACCATGGAAAGCTTCATACAATTAGAAGCAAACCCCAGCTGGATCATCAGCACCAAAGGTTTCAACATTTGTAGTAACATTTAATACAATACACATCACCAGAGGTTACCAGTGACAAATAATGGCCTCCACGAAGTGTCAGACTTCTTGTGCCCTCCCATTCAATGAAGACACATGCTGGCTTTCAGAATATCCAACACACTCATTTGTTAGGTATCCAGGAAGAGGAGGATAGGAAAGGCAAGTCAGCCTGATTTATCATACCAAACAATAACACTACATATAAATTGCTTTGTACTAAATAAAGTTAACTCTTGTCCACCAGGTAACACACTTGACAGTTAATTAACATCGCAGAAGATTTACAGCATCAAGAAAAAAGGAATTAGTAGCTTAGCTGGCTGAATTCAGCAGTTGAATGTTACTTGGCAGTAACGGCAATTTAGTGTTACTTAAATTTTATATTTGGGGCTTGGTTTTGGGGGGTTTCTTTGTTAATTTTTTAAGAAACTAACATTTTGGGGTTGTGGTTTTAGGGGGGTAATTATTTTTTATTACTCTTGCTTGCCTGCTATTTTGGTCTATTTTCAAGTCTTTTACAGGTAGTAAAATCCTTCTGAAAGCAAGCAGTGATAAATCAAGTTGTTACAGAAAAATATTCTACTCCAAAACCCATCAGTTAAGGGAGGCAGAAAAGGGGAGGTTGAGGGGCTTTTTGGGTTTCTTATTCCAAAACCTTATTCTTCTGTAGCATGCCCAAACAACAAATGCATCTTGTTCTTACAAGTATTTCCATCCAAAGAAATAAGTAGAAAAACTCAGTCACCATTATAAACTAAGAGATGCATCTTCATTTGAGAGCCTATGTTCTCAAACTTCTTACATTTTTACTAAATACTTCTAATATTCTGTGTATAAGATACATCATGACATCTAAACTACAGACTACATCTAACATTTGTAGTAGTAAATTGAAACAGACTATAATGAAACATATTTATAACCAGGAAAATCTAGCTCATGATGCTATTTAAATGCTGAAAGAGTTCAAGCAGTGTGGCAAAACACAAGTATCATGTGGAAACTTCATCCTGCTGACTTGGGGTGTCCAGACATATTGGGAAGGGGGTAATATAAATTAGAGAAGTTCATTTCCATCTCCAGAGGATGTATGTATATAGAAGAAATGAAAGCAAAGACCATAGCAATTAATAAGAACTGGGAGTCACAAGCTATACACAATAATAGGCTGAAGAGGCAAAACTCTGGGGCAAAACCTAAGCACATTTCTCAAAACATACTTGGAGAATGTTCTACAAGTTCCAAAAGAAAGACAGTGTTGCCTTTTTTTTTTTCAACCAAGTTATCCTATAATTATAACATTTATTGTATTTATGTAACTCAACTGTGTCAGTACAGCCTATGGTAAAACACTTGGTTCTACTCTAGGTATGTCCATATGGGGTAAAAGATATTTAGACTTTGGAAACAGCATTTAGTTATGTCTGCTATCAGATATTTAGAGACCTCCAGAAGGTGCTTGTAATGATACAGAATGAGCTTTTGACTAAGACAGATGCCTTCAAAGTAGAAGATGCTTAAGATGGTACATTCTCAGGAGTAGAGAATACAAGCAGAAATCAGAAATTACAGGCACACATTGCTGGTGGAAGTATCCAGAAGGACCATTTCTCCCTCAACCTCTCAACAGTACCCAAAAAATGCAACCAGATGACTTCTGATGAATAATCCAGGATGCATCAGTAACATCTGCTCAAACAAACAAGATACTGGCTCCTTTAAAATAAAATGTAGTGTATTTAGGGATTAAAGAGTCATCTTTTCATATGCATTAAGGGCTTTTTCCTATCATGCCTTGATTTAAAAGTATTTTTCTTCTTCTATCAAACCATTGTCATATAAAGTACACAATCTGTGAAAGTGTCTGTAGAACATTACTGCCCTCCAAGCAACTCTGTATTTATAACTTATTTCACTGAAATAAACCAATCCAACCTTGTGATATTCTGTCTTTATAAAATGAAACTATGACAGGTTTTTGATCACCCCCAAATCTGTTAATTGATAGTTCTGTGCTTGAGCTCATCATTTCCACAGCACCCCCCCCAAAAAAAAACCCCAAAACCAAACAAAAAAAACCCAAAAATAAAGCCCAAAATACTCTAATAGACCCCAAACCTCTATTGCTCTATTTCTCATTCAGAATGCAGTAGCAATACCCTGCTGCATTTACCACAAGCACTGACATTACCTAAAGCAGCATGCCAAAAGGAGCTATTGGAGGCACATATTTGAGCCATGTGAAAGAGGGGTGTCTGGTGTCAATTCTATAGTTTGAAATGCAAGAGAAGTTGGTTTTTTGGTTTGGGTGTGTTTTTTTTAGTTTTTTTTTTAAATATTCAATTAGCTCATGAATTTACTGTGAGTAGGAGGTCTCACTGGGGTTGTCAGAGGAAATTATATTTAATCAACATGATGTCAGTCAACTGCTTGTCAAACCTACTAGATTTTTTCAAAAACCAGAATGTTTTATACAATAATTGATAAAAAGTGTATGTAGATATGAGGCTACTTTGGAATAAGTTACAGCACTCAAGCCTTTTCCAGGAGCTTCTGGCAGGAGACATTGTTACTATCGTTATTTTAAAGCCTCCATTTTCACAATATGGAAGAAAAGTCTAATAGAATTCTTCACTCATCTTCCCATCCTGCCCAAGGAGTATGGTGGACCATCTACAAGAATATTACATAATTATGAAATTACATAAAACATGTATTCTTTTAAGGTGTACGATTTTCTACCTGAGTGTTTCTGAAGAGTAAACAACCTAATCATCCAGAAACAGTCCATCTCATTGACAGTGCACTGGGGCATGGCCAGTTTACTCCCAGGGAAATCAAACTTAGTGCTGGACTTGTCCCACATCAGCAGTTAATTAGCTTTACATTAGGCCAGTTTAGCAGCACTACTTGGTGCATAAAAGGATTAGACTAAGGTTAGGCTTAAAAGATGTAGAGAGGAGAAAACTAGGAGAAAGGTTATGAACGAGGTTCAGAAGAAACTGAAGGAAGTCAACTTGGGGATATCACCAAATAAGAGCTATAGTTAAGACTCGAGACTGACTGCTGACATTGGCTTTGATGTTTGACTAAGCAAGTCTTGAAAGCCCTGCACACAACTGTTTTACCCTCTTAGATCTCTGCACATTGAAAATCCTCTAAAGGGAGAGAGCAAGCACTTGGGAGACAGTAGCAAAGCTCCACATGAAAATCTTCACTACAGATTCATGTCAAGTCACAGAGCAAAGCACATTCCAACTTATGCAGAATTACATACAAATTACAATGAATGAAACAGCTTCGTGAGCATTTGCAAGCTCCAGCAGGAGCTCTCAGCATGGATAAAGGATTGCAAGATCAAAAGGAATCGTTCACAAGAGGAACAGCTGCTCCTGCAGCAATAGATGAACAAACCACTAGCCCCAAATCAAATGGAAGACTTCTTATAAGTTGGATACTCTGCACCAACACCCTCCTAGCTGAAAAGGGTTTACAGTGACTAAGCTTTACTGTGCCCATGAGAATTCTTTGCAGCCTTCCAGTAAGCTCAGGTTCTAAAAAGAAACATTTCTGAGAAACAATTTATTTGCTCTTGGCTTTGAGGAATAAAGTTCTGGAGACAGTTGTTTCAAATCTGTCTGTTCTGCAGCTACCACCAGAAGCAGCCAAGGAATGGAGACAGCCTCCTCAAATCATATTGATCTACAAATCACTATTAAGGCAGCATGCATGATACTAAGTTATACACCTCTATTATATACATACATTCAAGAAATTCTAGCAATGCATCCAAACTTTTCACAACACCTGACAAAAATGCATCTTTGTTATTTGGAAAGAAAACTGCACTTGATCAGTAATTTCACTTAGACATTTCCAGTATCAACAGAGACTGAAAGACAACTGGATCGAGAACAGCCCTGCTGAGGACTTGGGCATACTGTCAGACAAGAAAAAACTGCATATGGGCCAGCAGTGTGCACTGACAGCCCAGAAAGCAAACAACACCCTGGGCTGCATATCAAGGGAGGTGGTTCTCTCCCTCTGCTCCACTCTCATAGATCCCACCTGGAGTACTGGGAGTCTAGTGACCACAGTACAAGATAGACATGGATCTGTGGACTAGGTCCAGAGAAGGGAGGAAAGTAGAGGACTGCTGCACCTCTCCTAGAAAGATCAAGAGAGTGGGGAACATTCAGCCTTCAGAGGAGCCTGTCAATACATAAAGGGGACTTATAAGGAAGATGAGGTACTTTGTACCAAGGTGGGTTTCTTTTGTTGTGTGGTTCAGGGGGGCAGATATTTTCAAGGGTGTTTTTTCTGTTGTTGTGGTGTTTTTTATTTTTCCACAGTTTTGGGGGGGTTGTTTTACTTTGGGAGGGGGGTGTCAGGGAAAGTTAGTTTTGTTTTCTCACACACACAAAAAGATGGTTATGCAACACTAAACAGGCTGCTCTGAGAAGTCATAGATGCCCCATCACTGGAAGTGTTCAGTGTCAGGCTGGATGAGGCGTGGAGTAACCCAGTGTAGTGAAAGACCTTTCTGCTCATGGCAGAGGTGTTGGAAGTAGATGATCTTTAAAAGGTCTTTTCTGACCCAAGCCAACCTATGATTCTATGAAGCATCCCTCAATACCAATAGCATTAAACCTAAGATACATTAGAAAAGAGCAGACAAAAAAATAGTTGTAGACACACATGTAGCATTTTATACCATTTAACTGGGGCACCAAACACACTGAGCTTCACTCTCTCAAACACTACCAACATAAGTGCTTGAATGCTCAAAATATTGAGACTGCTTTGTTTGGTGTTTTTGAAGTGGACCTCAGTGTTTATCATCTGAACAACCTGTCACTGTAGAACCACTCTCATGTATTCATATATAGCATGTGCTGCATATATTTTAGCTAGAAGCCTAAAAACCCTGGATTATCTGCAAAATGGAAACATTTGGGAGGTAAAATGATGATCCAAAACCTAAAGAGCATGTTTAAAATGCCTGTCACCACATCCAGCCTCTGCATCTTCAAAACAGAGCTACACAGCCTATTCAGCCAGGCTTCTGCCTCCACCAAGGTTCACCATTTAAATGGACTCCTCCATTACAAACTCTGTGGTCCATCCCAGAGACACACAGTTAAATTTGTGGGGGTTTTTCCCCCCCTGTTATCAGGTTCCCCCAAGATCACTCAAAAGAATGAATGTTTGAATTAGTAATGCCCCCAAGTTACACTTTGCTTCTTTATGGTCGTTTGCCACTGTGTTTCAAATAAGCTAAAATGTAATTTTCATAATTTAAACCAACTATATTTAGCACAGCAGAAGGTCTGATTAGATTTTTTTTTATTTTACTATTTGGTATAAGATGGGCATTCACACTTAATCATATCCATAGATTACCTCAAAGAATACAAATGTGTTACATTATCTTTAAATAAATGAATGTCAATATGTTCTAGGGTAGCAGAAGTAATTGCATATTGATAACAGTCATTATCATAAGTCATGTTTGCTGGCAGAAAATCCACTTGTATTTTTTAATAAGGTGCAATATTATGGTCTATTTGGAGATGATAGCTTTCTATTTCCCCATACATAATACAATATCACTTCAATATAGCTGGCAGACCTTAGGAATAGATACAGATTCAGAATGTAAACCTGCAAATTGTAAGATTTTACAGTCTTTTGAAACTAGGGTGGATATTCCAAGTACCTCAGCAAAACTGATATGGGGATCATTATCCGTGCCAGGCTGATGTGCTCGTCACCCTTATCTGCTGTGGTGAGTGGAATGGAAGTTACATTATCCTGAACTCATACAACCAGATATTTCAGATTTTGCATTGTAATTTATTGCAGTTTGCAAAGTATTATGAAAGACACATGAGAAAGGGACACTCTCCCTCTTTTTTTTTTTTGTAAGAGGCACAAAACTTTAAAGCTAACTCCAATATCCTGGATGCACCTACTGCAGGAGAGTAAGGAATTTATAAAATTCAGTATCAAGATGAGAGGGTCTTGTTCTATACCATTGCTCTACTTTATTGCTTTAAAGTAGTAGAAAGATAGAATTTGATAAAATAAGCAGATAACTGCAGAGTCCTGCACTGTGAACAGAATATCCCAGTGAAACTGTACAGGCTGGAGACGGGCTATGGAACAGCTTTGCAAAAAAAAGGGTCCAAGGAATCCCATCTGGACAGGAATTTTAACACGAGGCAAAAGCATGTGGATCAGAAAGTTCAAAGAAAACCAAGGGGCTCTACCCACTACTTGGCAGTTGTGAGGCCATCCCTGGAATACTCTGCCTAATTTTGAGCTTACACACAAAAAATACTAACAACTGGCCCTTAACAGAAGCAAAAACAGAGCAGCCTTTTATCTGACCCTTTTATCTGGGAGCCGCTGGTGGGAGCACAGCCAGCCTCCAGTACAAGTGTTAGAGGGGATGTGGTGGGACACCTTCCTGGAAGGGCTAGAAGGATTTGGGGCATCTCAACATCAAGCTGAGGTGTTCACAGGGTGTTGACTGTGTATTTGGGCCTCACCTAACAGCCCAGTAACCTCACAAAGCACATCAGGCCTTCAAAAGTTAATCGGGATTGGGGTGATAGGAAGGAAAGTTACCCCTTTCTTAATACCTTTCTTTCACAAGAGCAATATTCTTCCTGAGACTAACAGCAGGAATCTCACAAAGCCTCAGGGATTCTCCACAGTCCCTGATCTTACCTAGCTGAAATGTGGAAAAAACTCCACTCCTCTGTCATTTGTGTCACTGATGTCTACCTAATGATACAGCCTCTGTAAGGGAAGACTGGTCAACAAAATTATGTCTTTCTGTACTCAGTTGTGACTAACCTGAACTTAAAAGTGGACTTCAGGATTCACATATGAGTTGGTTTTTTTAATGGTAGAGATCTGCCAATGTTGGTATTAGTGTAAGTGTAAAGTCAACTTGAGAGCAAGGATGTAAAAATTTGTAATATTTTACTGCTTCATGAAAGGCATCTCATTTGGACACAGAGCATTTTTGCAGTGAGTAAGCATTTCTATGAATTTCAATATCCAGAGTTAACCACAGATTGAAATTTTTATGGAAAGTTGCACATTTTCTGAGCTGCAAATACCGTGGGTGCTTAGTTAACAGTTTTATGAGCAACCAAGTTGTGGTTGCTATCAGGTATCATTTTCTGCTGTGTACTCTTCTTCAGCTTCACAGCAAGTATAAAGGTTGTTCTTAGGACAAAATCACCTTTCCACTGAGAATTAATCTCTTTTGGTATGGTCCTTACTTCTGGCTTCCACTGTTCTGCTGCTGTCAATATCGAGGTTCTGTACAAGGTGACTGACACATTGAGATCCCCTTCGCTCATTTTCAATGTTAAAGGATCTACAGACATAAATATTCACTCCTTCTTTTGTGTGGTTTCTGGTGCAGTAAATTTTCCTTTTATATGACTTCTCTTCTCCAATGTTACTATTTTTTTTTTTTTCAAAGATTCGAGTTACAGTTAAGGCTGAAATAAAGAGCCATACTGTTAAAACCGTCCAAAAGAAGACAGTATTTATGACTAGCCTGTCCAGTCCGTACAGTCTACTATCTACAATTTTCATGGTCCTTAAGATTTAAAAGGATTCTCAGTTAATTGTAGCAACTCTGAAATTGGACAAAATTGTCATAGATAGTTCAGTAAAAGTCTCTGCTCAGTGAAAGCAAAAAAGGGAACCAGATACTAAGCTGTATAAGGAATAAGACTAATGCTGATAGTATTTATAATGCACATAGGTACAGTGGTAATAGCATTCTTGATATTGATCTGTATTGGAAAAATTATGCGGCAAAAAGCAATTAAGGCTAAAAAGGCCATCATTTGAAAAGAATCTGAAAGGGTGAGATTGTTTACATTCCAAAGGAGACACAGAAGTCAATATTTTAAACCTGAAAATATTTCAAATATTTCTATTCATCTTATAATGCTACAGGAGATTTGCCCTCTGTGTCTTTCTGCATGTATAGAGAAACTATGTGAACTGTCCAAGAAAAATAAGTCCATATTGAGGGGGAGGGGATTAAAAATAGCAATTACAATGGACTTTTGGCATAGGGGGCTGGTAACTGAGTGATTTAAATGATATTAGAATTTAGCCCAAGGTTCTGTTCTTCATTTCTAAACCAGTTAGCTCCCACTATGGCAGATGTGAATACATATGGGAGAAAGAACATAACAGATCCATGTAGTAGGAGGCCAGGAGCAATACACCTATTGCTGTATATGTGACTACAAAGCAAAGTTCAAATTTCCACACAGAACGTGGATATACATAGATATTTCATGTATGACATACCTTGCATTTTTAAGAAGCATTACAGTAAAAATCACAGTAAAGTATCACATAAAGATATGATAAATGAATATTGGAATTTATATCTCAGCTATTCTTTAAATCAATACATTCTGCTCTATTAGTTTTATAGCTATTTTTAGCTGTAGTATTTTTCTGTGTTTGAGTTTGGAGTGCTTTGAATATCCCTAATATCAACTGAAATATTTCTAATAATGAGTAGGGCACAATGGAGCTTTTGTATTTCTCTAGTTCTTCATCCTTGCCCTTTCTGTATTCTCACTCTTAATGCCCACAGTATTTGTTTAATTTTTTTTACAGTGCTGACTGGTTTTTGTGGAATGCATTTTCCAAAGTGAGTTAGTGGTGCTTGCTCATCCAGAAAGTTTCTGAATTGTAAAAATGTGTAAATTGTGCAAAACTAGGTCTTGTTTGAAGGGTGAAGTTAAGAGTCCTTAAAGGAGGTTGACACAGTTTGTGAAGTGAGAAACAGACCTCTTTTTTTCTGCAGGTTTTAAAACATTAGGAAATTCCCAAGCAAAATGTCTAGTTAAACTGAAAATAACACAGCTCCACGAATCTAAAGTAAATGTTTACTAGGATGATCCATCTGCTGGTGTGAATGTCCAGCAGCTTGGCAGATGAGACTCAGCTGTGTCTAGTTAAATGTTTCATGTGACAGGGGTTTCATGAATACTTAACACCCAGTTGTTCAAGATTTTCAGTTATATATTCAAAGCAGAAACAGTAATTCAGCTGCTGGTCTCATCTCATCTCTTCTCTTCCTATTCAAAAAGGATTTGCTGCTGCCATAGAAAAATGCTTTTGATGATGAAAAATGAATTATTCATTCAAAATGGTCACACCCTTGCAGGAGAAGGATGAAGATGTTCCATGATACTGGGGGATGTAGTTCTTCACCCGCGGATGGTAGGGGCTGGTCCTGCCATGGACCCATTCACCTGCCTGTTGTGTCGTGCACCAGTTTTATTCCTGCTAAGTTAACACACATAACAGGCTGGAAGTAAGAGAGAAGCAACAGAGCTTTCAAAAGCTGGTGGAAGTTTTTATCACCATGGCAAGAAAATAGGAGAACATGTGAGAGGTTAAAAAACGCTCACTGCTATCTTACATACATTAAATAAATACACTATTTATGTAAAAAAAATGTAGTACCTCCAAAAGACTGTTCATAGCAAGAACTTAGGTTAGTTTTTTGGATTGCTTACTGGAATGTCCTCTCTCAACTAATCATATGATAAACTGAGGGAAACTATTCTTCTAACTTAGACTTTTGAGTTAGTTGCCAAATGGCAAGAAGTATAAATATCCCAATTTTTCTTCCTTTTAAGTACTTCCCTCAGGATCTCATTCGGTCTTGGGGATAATGTGCTATTTTAAAAGTAGGAGGATTAAGCCTTTAGCAAAAAAAAAAAGAAAGCAAAATTACAGTGAGAAAGAACATGAAAAGGAATAAAAAATGGAGCTGGCAAACAATTTATCCATTTTTCTCTTTGCATTTCCACCACTTCTTTATATCTAATTAAATCAGGACTTTTGGTTGTATTTTCTATCAAGACATTGATTTTTTTAATATTTTTTTTTTAATCTGCCTTCTCTGAAATGAGCAATCTGAAGCTTTTTTTTTTTTTTTAATTAGGCTGTCCAGCCTCAGTTCAAGGGTTCGATACTTCTTACATAAAGGTATGAGGATGAACACAGAAGCTTGTGCTTCACTAGAAAATAGACAAGATGGTCTATATGTCTCATCTGTCTCTACTTGACATTTCAAAGTCATCAAAGCAAATACTTCAGTTGTACCCAACAGCTGAAAATTACTGTTCGAAATGCAAGATCCAGCATTGCCTGGTACATTAGCAAAATACATATATTATTTAAATGTATGTACATTTATATGTGAGTTTTATCCACTCTGTAGATTTAAACTCATATTTGCTAATCACATGATGGAAGGAGTTCATAATCCCAAAATCAGCAAGGACTATGAAGCCTTGCAGTGGACTAACAGGGCAAGACACCGGCATAGAAAATACTGTACTGTTGTCCCACAAATAATAAACCATGCAAAAGAATTTAAAAGTTACAGTACCTATCTTTTTGTTTTGGTTTGGTTTTACTTTTCTAAGGCTTAGATAAAAAGTGAGCCAGCTGAGCAGAATCTTATCTGGCACAAATCCAGATGGTGCCCCTTAAGGAGACATCAATATCTGCTTTGTTGTATCTCATAAGAATTAAAAGAGGAGAAATATTAGACCCTGTTAAAGGAACTCCTGTAGACCTCATAAGTGAGCAAGTGGTTGATGAAACAGCAGATAGTGTTCCTTCCATATACTAATTTGCAACATAAATTTCTGTTCACTCTCCTCTAACCAGAACTAGTACTTTTCATGACTGATGAGAGTGCACAGAGCACTCAGAGAAAAATAATCCTGGAAATAGCGATTTAATTGCTTACTGCCTCAACAACTTAACTAAACAAATGGAGTCTTCAAGTTCAGTTATCAATGGGGAAAAAATGTTTTTCTTAAATGCTTACTAAAAAATCTGGGAAAAACCATGGATATTCTTACCATGGAAATACTCCCTTATGTCCTCTAAGTGGTTCTCCCTCATCTCTACAGAGAATATGATGCTCACATTGGACTAGAGGCTGATGAGATCTCTTTCATTTGAGATATTTTAATTACTACATATAACATATATTTATCTTTTCAAATATGAATTTCATGAGCTATTATTTTCCTAAAAAAAAAATGATTGCATTTATATTTATAATAGAGATCAAGCTGGAAGTGGAAAGAATCATGACAGGTCAATAGAAAGGGAAAAGATTTAAATCAGTCTGATAGAATTAAATGTAAGAAAATATAGGTTGTCTTAGACATCTGATATCTGCCCCAGAAATGTGTAAACTCAGGAGAGCAGAACTGCTTTTAGAAAGGTGTACAGTTGTTTCTTTAGTCATTATTAGCTCCATGTGCAAAACAGTGGTTAACAGGGCATATAATTTAAAAACCCAGGTTCCACAACAGATGGCTTTATTTACTGTGTTTAGAAACTTTACATGGGGGAATCTTCCAGTGTAAGCACAATGGTGTGTGCTGCAAAATAATCAGACCTAGGTCAAAATTCAGACTGCCCTATCAGCTGCTGCTAGCATTTATGTAAGATTGTCACAGAAGCAGAAAATGTTCCAAATAATTACCCATGGCTTGTGAATGGAAGCACTGAAGAGCAGCTCTAGGAGATGCTAAAAAGAAAAGCTGTATCCTGGCATTGGGAAACATCCCTTGATCTTCTTTACGTTTCCTTGCTAGTGAATGTCTTGGACCTAAGTAAGTACCAAGTGCTTTTCTCTCTCCTTGTTTTTACAGGTAAGAATGCTGTTGACCAGTATAACCAGAGGAAAGGTAAAAAGTGGTGTAGAACAAAGGCACCCAAACAAGTCATCAAAAGGAGACCAGAATGCAAAAGGCAGACCAGCAGCAGCCTGTGGTATGGGATGGGGCGACAATGTTTTGTGTGGAGGAGAAACTGGGCTTAATTAAAGCGGAGATGTGAGTTTATGGGCACACTGCATTCATGACAGAGTTGCTATGAGCTGGTCCTCCTTTAAAAAATCCTTTCCCTCCTAAATTCAGTTTCTTTCCCTCCTGTTCATACTGTAACTAATAGGGGTTTTTTGTTTGGTTGGGTTTTTTTTTAATAGGAATTAGTAAAAAAACATATATATGGTTCGTTTATGAATCCTGAGGGCTAAAACCAGAAGTATCACAGAGGGGTTGGAAGGGGCCTTCAAAGATCATTCAGTCCAACCCCCCTGCCATGGCACTTCCCCTAGACTAGGTTGCTCAAAGGCTGATCCAGCCTGACCTTGAATACTTTCATGGATATGTAGCTTCTGCTGAAATGAAGGTCATTGACCAGTTCCAGAGTGTGACTTACTATTAGCAGTAGTAGGACCAAGTTTCCATAGTGGTTCAGTCATAAGCCTATCCTAAATGGTATTTTCCTGTTATGTCCTTCAGAGGGAGGTCATTAGTACAACACAACTGCACTGGTCTTACTGGATTTGTCAGGCAGATCTTCAAACTGTGGAGCCAGAACAGAAAAAGGACAACAGAATTGCTAGATAAAAACACAGAGACAATTGGCATTTCCTTCCACATAACTAGCTTCTAAACTAGCAAACAATCATTAACCTACAACTGCTACTAATTTTAAGTAGGAATTAACCAAATGAGAGTTTTACCAGTTTACTAACATAACAAATTGGTGAAGGAAAGTAAAAAGAAAAGGAAATGTGATACCAGCACTCTTTATCTAAAGATTCATTTTTATTGTACAAGAAACTGAAAAAAAGCTGCTCCGTAGTGTTGCCTGTCTCAAGCAAGAAAAGTTGTTTGGTTTATACAGGCATTCACTGAGCAGCAGCATCAAGATCTTGGGGGTCTTCAGAAAAAGAAAAGAGGTCAATTTTAAATGCATTTTTTAAAAAGTAGTGTATGTTGCAAGGGCTGGAAGCTGGTTAATGTCACTTTGGGGTTCATGGCTTGATTAGCTATAAATTCTGTATTGCTGCAACTGAGGGCCAGTGGTTTTACTACTTTTTTTTTTTTAATTGTGACATTAATTTCTGCATCTGAATCTCTCATTTTTCTCAGATCAAAAGTTTGTTGACTTGCTGATTGTTACGCTGTTGATGGTCCAAGCTGTGCCTGACTCCACTGACCCATCTTGGCTCCATTAAAGCGAGTGGCAAGATGCCTTTTCAGTGAGAGAAGGATATCATGTGTTCACAGCAGATGTTAAAAGTTGCCTTGAGGACAGTCTCACTGAAAAAAAAAAATAAACAATCCAGGAGAATGTGACAAAGTCTACTATTTCCAACATGCATATCAAGAGGCTGGAAGCTCATCATATCAACGATATGATGACATATCAATGTCAAAAGTTGCTAGTTCAACACTTTCCATAGTGATTTCCAAAGACAGAGATCTGGAAGCCAGGAAAATACATAGGTTAAGTGCTGTGCAAATTGTGCATCTTTTGACATCAGCCAACATCTTTGAAGTGTTAATTCAGAGAACTTGTCCATAAATTTAAGCATCATTTCTATTTAATAGGAGTTAAAGCACTCTGATGGTGATAGATTTTTGAGATAAGGTTTTTGATAACAGCTTTAAAACAGATAGTCATTTTTTTTCTTTAATTTTGGGTAACTACATATAGCAGAAATTTATTTTTAGGAAGACCCGTGGGCCATCAACAAAAAATAATTTTCTTATGAGGAAAATTAAAAAAAAAAAAAAAGCAAACCAACCATGTGTGTATTTCTAAAAGGGCAGACAAGATGATTAATAAATATTATGGCCAAAATACTTTTTGTTTGCCTCCATCCAAATGGTGGAAGGAACTGGAGGGAGAAAAAAGGGGTGAGGGAAGAAAAGAAAGAAGGGGGGGAATACTATTTTTTTCATGTCTATAACAACACCATTTATTTTACTTTTGAATTTTTTCCTGGCAGCATTATTGTCTCTTCAAGAAAGTGAAGTTACTTGTTCCTCTCTGTGGTTTTTCTATTAATATCACTTGCAAGCAGATTTCCTACTGAGTTTGATGCTGTGTCTTTCTTCAGCCACATCTGCCAATTGTGCAGAAGCGTATATGCAAGATTAATGACATTGAGGAAAGGCAGCAGACTGACACCACATTAATTTCCAGTGGCTCATCTGTGAGTACAGTGTCCAGTGGAGCAGTGACCCTTCTTCTGCCAGTGGTCTCTCTGAAGGGTGGCCTGCTGGGCTAGCGCTTTCACTGCACCTGCAAAGTCTGGAAGAACCTCTGCACATCTGAGTCTGTGATAATAAAGTCAAGTGTTGAACAGATGGGTTGAAATTTCATCTTGATGTCTCTTGGTAGGAGCAGCTAGAAGTAAAATGTGAATGTGCAGTACAGTCAAAGTCATTGTGAAAGGAGTCACCAAAAGGAACATATTCTGCCCCTTATGAAGCCTTTGTTTTTGTAGAGAATATTAACCAACATCATATACCAGGCCTTCCAGAAAGTTACTAGATAGTGAAAATTGCTGCAGTGATATCAAATTTATACTAGGTCCTAGGAAAAGCTAGAGAGTGAGATTGCTTTCATGAGTTCTGTACCAAAAGCAAAAGTCTGTTCTTGATTTCTTTTTTGGATAATGATTAACAATTAATTAATAAGAGATTCAGTATTATCTCATTGTCTCATTAATAGTTTTTGCAAAATTACACAATTTTGTTAAACAACTGCACTGTGCCCTCGAACATACAAATTCAGAAGACACTTTAGAGACTGAAAATCATTAAGCTGACATCTGAAAGTCTTATGGGAGATGTTTGATAGTTTGAGATGTGCTGATAGTGATGGATCACAACTTCAGGTAGCAGGCCTTCTAGAGTGAATTATCACTCACAGAGAAGTCAGGGTTAGCAGAAGGTGAATGTGAAAATTCAAGTCCCTGCAGATGAGTTCAGCCTTCCTTCTTGGTGGAAGTACAAACTCCCACTGGGAAGCAGGAAATCCTGCCCTACATGCTGAGACTTACTTCAAAGAACAGCATTCTGCCTTTCCGTGACCTGACGCTGATCTGTTACTTAGACATCAAGAAGGGCAGATATTTTTAGGCTGATACGGGTAATCCTACCAGCAACACACATCTGAGGCAAAAAAAAATTAGTAGGCTGTGGGTTGAATGGATGTGACACCAAACATATCTGCCTGTAATTAGGAAGGTATATAGACCAACAGTTATTTTTTTTAGTGTAACACACCATTAAGAAGAAAAAAGCTTTGACTTGAAAGAAAAGAAGAGAAGACAAACTTAAACATTCAAATTGTTGTCAATCATTTAAGTTACATAGTTCTCACTCCAGAAGCTTTGATCGTGTATAATCCTGTTGAAAGGCTGAATTTTAATCAGCCTCACATACATTATGTTGCAATGCTGTGGCACTAGTGCATGACGGAATTTTATTTTCCATTAGTTCATTCTTCACTGGAAATATAAACACCCTATATGCTTAATAGCCCAAAAAATTAATGCTATTGCTTTTTAAAATTGCCTGTTAATGAGAATTTTGCCTGCTATTAAAAATTCTCAGTGCCTTAGGACCATCTTTTACATGCTGACATACCTATTTTCAACACCAACAGTGTTGAACAATCAAACAAAAATCATCCCAGACACTGCTTTTAGTAAAAACAACCATGTTTTTAACTTATCAAAATGGATGTTTACAGCATCTGTGGAACCAGGACTGATTTTGAAATATCTTTTCACTGAGCTTACAAATTTATGTCTACTCCAGTGCAGCAGCGATGGCTGTGCAAAACATATGTGGCACAAAGACAGATATTTTATAAGAAAAAAATCCTGTTGGTCTAAAAAAGCTGATTTTAAGCAGATTAATTAATTAATTAATTATGGCAGGAAAATTTGCATTGGCCTGAGCAATAGAATCCATGCAAATACTCCAGAAGTGAAAGGTACAAACAGGCATCACTTTGCTTTCTCTTCTGAACTTGAACAAGGTCTGATTTTTCATGGCACCCATAGACCTCCGTTGGAGTTAAGGATGGCTGGTCTCTCTCAAATTTGGGAGTGCACACTGTAACCCTCATCACAGACCCATCAGAACCTGTGTTTCCCCACAGCCCGTATCAACAGGGAAGAGTCCATCGGTGACAGCAAGGCAGAGAGGAGAGAAGGACATTTGGAAAACTGCCAGCAGAATGCATGTACTGTTACTTTGGTGGTGATCTGTGTATGTGGAGCACTGATGGGACCCAGCAGACCTGTTGGCTCATGCAGGAAGGAACCAGTCCCCGGGAAGTAGCCTCTCTTGACTGCAGGAAGGGACTAAGCACACACAGTTGCATGAGAAAGGTTCCTATGAATCCCAGGCACACTGAGCTTACCTGGCTCTGCCAGCAAAGAGGGGATATTTGTAAGAGCTTTTGTACACTAACAAATCACTTAATTAGTAATAACCATGAATGCAACTGTGCACTCCAAAGAAGGAATGGAATTTTTACTGTTAGCAGTTTTGCAGAATACGAACTAAATCTGGATTCTTCTACCAGCAATTTTTCATGTAATGAATAAAAAAAGTCTCCTAAATTAATGGTTCTGTTTTCCATCATACTGGGGAAAAGAGATCATATGCACATGGGCACGTTCAAATATAAAGTATGATTAATCAACCTGTGTCAGAAATAATCTTTTCATTATATTCTGGTAGGATACAGAAATACCACATCTAAAAATATTTCATTTCATCCCTCTGGTGTCCTATGCTGGTGTTCTGAGAGTGAGCTAGAAATCTAGAGACAGCCATGGGTGTTTTTTTAGTTATTATGTTCTAATTGTACGCTAAAATGGAAACCTAAAAGCAGGGACAGAAATTAAATAGAGAGAGAAAAAAAAAAAGAAAAAAGAAAAGTTTACCTCCACTCACAAGTAAAAATATATTTGCATTACAAAATCTTCTTTGATGTCAGCAGATGTAGTAACTTATAGAAAGGTGTTGTACTTGGACAACATGGAAGAGAAGTCGTGGGCTGAGTGGGTCTGATTAGTGATTTGAGATGACATACTTCCAAAGCGATCACTTCTGTTCCTAGTTAAAGCATCCTAACAAGCAGGAATCTAATACTGTTTTGGCCCAGGCAGTGTTACATCTTGTCTCCAGGGCTGTCAATGTGACATTCTTTGTAAGTAATTAATTATGATGGGGGGTGGTGAAGGAGCAATTAAAAAACCTCCTGCATTTATCACTTGATAATGCATCTTAGTTCTTTAGCAGAATATTGGGATACTTTTTTTTTCCTTCAGTCATTGCATTTATTTTGTACTACAGCTTTATTTTCTTAAATTGATACTGGGCAAAAGAAATTTTGTGAAACTCGGTTGTCATAAATTAAAAAAACATTCAGGCTGAGAAAATAAATTCTGCAGGCAAATACATAATCTGTTTTCCTTCTACCAAAGCCTGCTGCAGGTATTGCACATAGCTAACTAGCATGCCTGCAAGAAAGAAGTCTGTTGGTTTTTTTACACTTGCTCCCATGCTGCTGACTTGGTTGTTTGCCTGAAAGAGGAAGCTAAGGAAAGAAAAGTGGCATTAAAGAAAACAATGGGATTTTTTTGTTATTATTTATACTGAAAATTGAAAATAAATGGAAAATAACAACATAAAACTATGCTGCTTTAAAAAAAGAAAGGACAAAAATAAATGTTCACTGAAGCTTCATTTCTAACAATACATTCTGGGCCTTTGCACAGTCAGTGAAGTTTTATATGAAACACCTACTAATGTTCCCATTGGAGATTCCCAGGTATAATTTAGGAAACCATATATTCCCAGCACACCACTGAGAATAAAAAAGTACTGCTTCTGATTCAATTTCCAGCATATCTGCTTGTATGAACTGTGCACTACTTCATTATGTATAAATGTATATTTTTTTTCCCTACAAGCAATCACCACGTAACACGTACAGGCTGCAGACCTTAACTATACATAAATAAATAGTTCCAGAAGGGCTTGCTACCAAGGCTGTATTTTCTGGTACTCAAAAATACATTCTCATGCTCTTTTGTTAGATCTCTAATTCCATTATGCACCTAAAAAATATGGACAAGGAACCAAGTTGGATCCTCACACATTAGGAAACCCACACTTGCCAACAGCACATGGAATTACCAGCTCAGAAAGTCACTAGAAAGGTGCCCTGTCATTAACACTTCATTTGTCATACTGGTGATTGATACCAATCCCTGTGTATCAGGCATGAATTGTAACTTACTGCACTGCTTAATATTTTGTCCTCAGGACCATAAGATTAGTTCAAAAACAGAATGAAAAATTAAATCTGTTCAATCTGAAACAAATACATTTGATCCATTTTCCTTGCTTAAGCAAAAAGGTCGTTTGCATACAAAATATTTCAGTTGATTTGGACCAAAGCAGACTGCTCTCAGAGGCTGAAGTGTAAGATGAGATTTCACAATACAACAGGAGGAGGAACCACTACCACCTCTTTCACCATTTGATATCTCACACTGTAAATCTTCAATCTCATCTCCTACAAGATGTGAAACTACTTGTCTAAATTTCCAGGCACTGTAGCTAAAAGGCACTCTGAGATGAGGGTGATGAAGGAAACAGGCAGAAGGGCTCTTAAGATCTTCTGTAGTAAATTATGAACTTGCTATGAATAGTTCAATGCATTTCCCAAGACAAGTGGAGCAGATGCTGGCTGAGCTCAGCTGCCAGGTAAGTAAAGCTGTTACAGTGCTCGATAGCTGTAACCCTTTGTGTTCCACCTGTGCACAAGTGATACGGTGTTGCTGCAAGGTGGGGTCACCCCAGACCCTCCTTCTGAACCCCTCTCTGGTACACAGCAGCTTCTCCCCTCACCCACCCCAAAAAGCTGAAAGGACGAAAGACTGTCCTGTCATATAAGGGGTGCCTAATGTTTATGACCCTAAGAGGTGTGCTCGAGCTCTACTCTGAACCAAGCCAAGAATTTTCTTTTCTTTCAGTGGAAAATTGTTTTGCACATTGTATGAATATGACCAAAACCTGATATATGATATAAACGGCAGACAACAAGGAAGGGATATAAGTCCTGTATGAAAAGAGTTTACAATTGCTCATCTGCTATACTGGTGTTTGGAATAAAGATGAAGCACCAAGTATGGAAGACTTAAGAGGCTGAAAGACTGAGGAGGAATATGTCTGCCTGGTACGTGGAGCCCTGTTTCTAACGGTAAGGAAATTGAAATCTCTCTGCTGAATTCTATCCTTGTAACCTGGCTGTCTAACAGCATCCTGTAGCACTGTAAAGTGGCACAGATGTTAATAAGCTGGAACCTCAGATTAAAAATAGGTACAATATGAGGAGAAGCTGTACAAATTCAAACTACATTGTCTTAAAATGATCTAAGGAGCAAGGCAGTGGTGTAAGTAAAGTACTTACATCTTTGAGTAGAATAAATGAGGTCAACTCAAGTTCCTATTTTCACTGGGGAAAAAAAAAAGAAGCATTTAATTAAATAAAAAAACAAATTCAGATCAGATATTTCTAAGTAATTTTTCATGTACAGAGTTACAGTGAAATACTAGCCTTACCAAACAGAAAAAAATTCCTAGCTCATTCACGAAAGAAAACACAAACAACAGGCTATATATAGAAGGAACCTGGATGTATTATTTTTAGAATCCTGAATTACAGCCCTTTAAAAAATGCTTTTCTAGATCTCACTCTGCCTTTAGTTTCCATAAATTAATAACACACATTCTGGAAGAAATAAAACTGTACTGCACACTTGCCTCAGAAAACGTAGGTAAAACATGTCTCCTCAGCCACGCAACTCTAGGCTTTTGGTATGCCAGCTCTAATAAAAGTCTGTGAAAGCAGATGGTGTTTTCAAGAATTCCTGTTTATACTAAAGTCATATAATGTCATTAATGTCCACTAATAAAGGTTTAGAAGCCTAGATATAGTGTTCTAAAGAAGTGGTAGCAGTTTCCATGAGAACAGTGTAATATTCAGTGCAGAAGAAAGAACAAATCAGTGCTTTAATGACGGAGCAGATATTGAGATGAAATGCAGCAGGTTAGCAAAAGCTGTTTGGATTTCACAGGGACAGTGCATGAGCTGAGATTTTTAAGAGTATGAGTGGACTCTTACGAGTCTCTCTGTTAAGTGTCAGAAACTGTTCCCTTTGGTTCACAAATCCTACTGTGTACATTAAATACCCAACAGAAACACTAGACAACAAATTCACCAAATACTAAACAATACCAAATGATGGTCAGCAACTGATCTTCAGTTTTACCTAACCTTAGGTCAGCTTCTTCCATACAGTTAGGTCATAGAAGAAAGGAAGTAATGACAATGATATCTCCTCAATATAACTCAATTCAGATCTTTCCAAGGTCAAGAATTTTTGTCAGTCACAAAATGGATAGTGATGCTTCTTCCAAGAGTTTGGATACTATGGTCCTGACAGATGATTACAGAATCACAGAATGGTCATCCCATACTGTAGCATTGCCTGCCTCTGTCATCATTGACCTTCTATATCACACCCAGCCCTGCTGAAATACAGAGAGATTTCAAATGACAGCTAACTCCATAGATTCTTCTTTCCCAAGATTAGTGATTATATTCTGACATGCAAAATGATTGGCACACACATAATGCATATATTAGTATCAATGCCAAAGGAAAAAAATCAAAACTATTTATTTGAAAATTAAGTTCTTAAACTTTCCAATTTTCCCTCAGAGATACAAACCAAAATTTTCTGTTCCCAAAGGAGATCAAGAGCATCGCTGTGATTTCTTTATTTTTCTAAATGATTACTATCTGACAAGTTTTCAAAGTAATTTCAAACAAGACCTATACACCCAAAGGCACAACTGTGTCGCTGTGACAGAGAGCTCTGCTCAAACCATTGTCATTGCATGCCACTAACCAGACTTTTTTGGCAGCTCTATGTCACTGTTTCTTTAGTGTGTGATTGATACCTGCTTCAGAAAGCTTCACTGCAGCGTAACCCTTGTGGAGTGTCCCTCCCTGGAGATATTCAAAAGTTGTCTGGACATGGTCCTGGGTAGATGGCTCCGGGTGTCCCTTCTTGAGCAACTCAGGTTTGAGAAGGTATGGATTGTATGAATGAAACTATTCAGCAGATTGAGACCATATGGAGCTTGGTACCTTGACTTCTTGAGTGGTAATTTTCAAGTATTTTACTGGATATTATTCTTCAGGTTTCTTTGCAGTAATTTTTCTATATGTGATTTCCCCTTTGTTTACTGTGTTTTATTTCAAGTTGTTAAGAACAGCAAGGAGACAAGCAAGAATAAGGTTCTAGTGGTACCCACACCTACAATTACAAGGAGCTGATATGTACCATTTGACCCTTAAATGGGATCTTTTTCTATCTCTCCAGAAGAATCTGAAAAACGCCCCTTTGTCCCTCAAACAACTCAGTGCACAAGGATTTCCAAAACAATTAAGATTTTACATTAAGAATATAGAAATTCATATAATCATCAACTATGCAAAATCTGTACCCATATTCTCTATATGAATATCTGCTAATTAACGATGAAAGGCTCATAATATGCCTTTCAGGTAGGCATCAGAAACACGATTTGAAAAAGGAAGTCAAATGTGAGGGCCAAAGGAAAGTCATGAGCTAGCAGAGATTGTTTTGCGGGGTCCAAAATGTTTCTGCTCAGAAGAAAACTGAAACACTGGCAGTATTTTCTTGCACCAAAGTAACTCATTTCTTCTAAAGCACATTCCATGGTCCTACAGGAATTGGGAGCGTGATTGCAGGAGGCAGCTTCAAAAAAGAAAAGGTTTAGGATTTTCAGGGTAGGGTTTATTGCTTTGTTCTATGCCATTAATTATACATATGCATCTGATCTGACAGTTTGATAGTGCTTTGTAGCTTTAGTGAATCATTCCCTAGGAGGGAGGAAAGAGAAATTTAAAATTTGCCAGGGCTAAAACTCAGGAGGAGAAGTCCCTTGTCAGGATATTTTTTTATTATTATTGTTTTTTTGAAGTCTATACAGTCACTGACTTCACTTTTCAAAGTGAAAACTTGTGTTGAAAACTAGGATCCTAACCTCACACTTCAGGAAGTTAAATAAGAAGCTTGATGCAATGCAGCTGATAATTCCAGAAACACCAGAAAACTGATGAATGCTGTGCTGTTTGAAAAACTGAACCAGGAAACTGCAGATACTACATTTTCAACTTTTCATGAAGATATTGTTGTTGAAAACTCTCTGTCTAGCTGGAGAATACAACTGTGGTTATCTTACAGGAGGAAAAGGTGAATGGATAATTTATATTTAAACGATAAAACTGAGGGCTAGAAAAACTTTTTTCCTAGCTAACTTTCAGTTTTTCTGAGTTTTGAAACTTCACTTGTAAAACGGTAATAACACTTTTTCTGCTCAGCTCAGGTCTCCAAAGACCTGGTTCCCCTTACTATTTTTGTGAAATCTATATCCCCAGACACTGCTTCAACACATAACTCAATAACTCAAGACCAAGCTAGGGAACATAGACTAGTGGTAAATGTCCACTTCTTAAAGATCAAACCTGGTTATTAGAAGAAAAATCCATCCGAGTTCATGATATCCCCACAGCCTGTCTTTGGTGCTCAGCCCTCAGAAGCAGACCCGTAGGTTTCCTCCAGGCAGTATGTTCTACTGCCTTCTTCCATCTATGCAAACAGTAAGTGAAATAATGTGGCTCTGTGATTTTGGTGAAAGAGTGGCTGTGGGCTTTGTTTCTTTTAGAACCTTAAAACTGAGGAGAATTGGCTGAGCACCTTCCTATCACATCTCAGCCCATTTTGAGCTTATTGATTTATGGGAGAGAATTTAGGCTTCTTAACTCACCTCCCAGATATACCATCTATTAATAGGAAGCTTGATGATTAGCAGGCTCCTGCCCTATAACTGTGATTTAAGTATATCTCCCTCATCTCTGCTCCACCTCTGCTGAAGAACGGCGTGGGAGCCGCTCAGCATCGTTGCCAAACTCCTGGTTTGCAAAGCACACAAGTTAGCACTGGCAGCAGTCACTCCTAATAAGAGTTTGCATTTCCTCTCTGCACCTCAAAGCCTTGTTTTTGAAGCATCTAGCATCAGCCTTCTGTAGCTGACCCTCTGCTGTATTTAACAAGTATCTTTTGTTTCAGCAGCTTCTCTGCTAATCTCACACTTGTGTGAAATTGTTGTTGACGAGGTGAGACCCTTTGTGGAGCTGACTGCTGCAGAGGACCTTTAGCTTAAATGAAAATGACAGCACTTCAGCAAGGCCGAATATAAATTCTTTGACAGAATATAGATTCACAAAGAGAAGTAATCCCTGCTGCTGTCATAAAACATTGCTTTTTTCAAATGTCAGTACCATGTTGCACCATCGTGAATAGAGCAATTGCTGGCACCATCTACTGGTAAATGCATTGAAGTGAAAAAATAGGAGGCTTTTAATTGCCTTAGAGTAGATCTCAAAAATAAAAATATAAGATCATGTCAAGGATCAAGGCTGGTCTAGCCACTAAGTGAATGGCAGATGCTCTGATTTACCCCTCTCCCTTCCCAGAGGGGAAAAGAAACAGACTAAGGGAGTGACAGCTTATGGGTTGAGGGAAAAAAAAAAAAAACAACACCAAAAAAAAAGCCCACCACCTAAATCAGCTTTAATGGAACAGTAAAAATAAAAAGAAAATATAAAAAATATATATTAAATAGCTATAAATATAGTTTTTATTATATATAAAATATACAAAACCAATATGGAACTCCCCCAGAGTCCAGACTGGATTCAGTGGCAGACAGGAACTAGAATCAGGAACACACAGATTGGGACGGAAGGCAGAAAGGACAGAGTACTTTCAGACACTGGTCATTAAGAAGAGGCTGACCCTTGTGATCCCTCAGTTTGATACTGAATATGATGCATATGGGATGGAAGCCCTTATTGGTCCGTTTAAGGTCATCTGTCCTGAAAGGCCTTAGAAGAGACTTAGGTGAAAAGTAGAATCACTGAACAGAACTTGTTCTTTTCTAGCTCACACTAGGACAGATATTTTTTCAGATGTGCACTAGTCAGTGCCACATCAAGGACAGCTCTCCAGTTGCACTGATAAGGGAGGATCCCAAAGGATGAACTACAAGGTAAAGCCTATTTGTCCTCTCCAGACCATGGATGATGCTTTACTTTCCAGTTCTGCCTTGCAGAAGTGAAAGCGTGGCTATTCTGCTCTCCTCACCTCTTTTCCTCTTACTGGGAATGCTGCATTAGGAGGTGGTGCAAGAAGAGAATAGCAAAAGCATGGCATTTAAGTGCTAGAAATACAGTCCTGACAGAGGACTTGTGTATCTGAGAGGAAATCAGGCTAGATGGAGCTGTGTTAACATTACTAGGGAACTGTGAATTATAAAAGAATATTTTTTTTAAATAACAGACTGTGCTGTAGTACTATGATTCACTGTAAGTCTGATCCAAATACCAGATAGGAACACCTTATTTTACTCTGCTCAGAATTAAGCACTAGGCAAAGTGTATTGACAGGGAAGTTTGATATTTCATAAAAACTTTTCAGATTTAAATGTAAAACTCTTTCCTCAGAGAGATGATGATGTAGCTGACTTAGAGATACTAAGCACAGACTCGTGCTTTTAAGTTTGGACAACATTTGAGTCAAAAGGAGCATGCAGATGTATAGCACCTTAGTTTAACAAATCACAGTGTATTCCCCCATTTTTCGTTTATACTGATTGAAAGATAATTGTGGGTCTTAGATTAGGTTCTAACAGAAGAATAGATTAGCACTGTCATATTCAATCAATTTTGATTGTGGTTTCTGCATAGACCAAGCCCAGAAGAGGTCTTCACTAAGACATTTAATTCTGATTCTTTCACCTGACGGTAAAAACGATTGAGATGAATTTATTCTTATCTATAGATTATCACAGAGAATCATAATGAAATTCACCAACACCTATGTCAGAATCAGGATGAAGTATTCAGACTCACAACCAGACAAATCAAGAAATGTTGAAGTCCCAAAGCCCTTGCCCCACACTTCTTCCTGAACAGTGCATGCATCATCTCCACTCTAACCTACAGGACAAATGACAGCCTGAATCTGGTCTTCTGCCTAAATGTAAAGATGTCTGATCACCAGTCACTCTCCTGAAGAGACTATCTGTTTGAGGCAGTGGTTAGTAGCTTTCAAGCTTTCAGATAATGATGCCAATTCATTACATTTAAATCTTCACAATTTCCTGCTATCCTTTATAGCATAGAGGGCAGAAACTGCAGCCAAATGCCAAAAAGCAAGAACTGGTACAAACATGATGTAACAAAGTAAGGTCCTGAGCCAAGATGTGTTGAACCAGCCAAATTGCATTCCAGTGAACTATTTGAAACCATAAAACCATCAGTTCTGAGAAGCTGCACTCTACATCAGTGCTCAACACCAAATACTGCCAAGAAGTTTTATTGTATTTCACTTTATGTAAGCCATACATTTGGGAAGCTTCTTCAGACAGCATGGACCCCCTCTACCTATTCCATCAGCTGTGCTTCCACAATTCATTGCACTAACTCACCAAGAGATTATGATACTCTGAGGGAATTTTAACCAAAAAGTGGTGATCTAGTCCGTGGCTCTGTACAGTCTCAAGAAACAGCCCCCTGAATCATCATTATGCTTTGTTCAGAAGACAATTATTTTCTTCCCTCAAGTGACGTGATATCTGTGAAAAAAAAAAAAACCAAACCAAACCACCTTTCAGATGATACTTGTAACAGTTGCTGGTTTAGGAGTTGCCACGAAATGACCACTCAGATCTAAGA
This sequence comes from Chloroceryle amazona, assembly GCA_027560015.1. Taxonomy (NCBI): domain Eukaryota; kingdom Metazoa; phylum Chordata; class Aves; order Coraciiformes; family Cerylidae; genus Chloroceryle; species Chloroceryle amazona. Next base: position 77,356 of record JANHFX010005814.1, on the reverse strand, counting down.
TGAGGTTTTAACCTCCCATCCTTTGTTTTATGCACAAAGTACATCTCCATGCCATTGTCCTGAAACATATATGGACTCCTAACTGCTGAGATCCAAATATCAACAAGATCCAGGCTTACGTTTGGAGAGTTCACCCGTAAAACAGTTTAAACTGCTACAAAGCCTGTGTTGTGAAGCATGTCCACTGCCTATGTCTCGCTCTCCTTTGCTCCACCAGCCCCTCTTGGCTTGCCAATGTCTCTTGAACCTAGTCCTGACAGCTCTGCAATCAGTCTGTCTGTGGTCAGTGCTTCCACACATATGTAAAACAACTTTGCTTCACAACTGCCTATTGATCCTTTCACTTCTTTTTTCCTTCACCGAATAGCAATAGATTTTTCCTTCTCCAAGGTACCTTCCCATGGGATTCACAGGGGGCACCACTTTTGTTTTAGGACACAGCCAGTGGACTTAGAGGTGAATTTTCATTTAAAAGAAAATCTTCAAACTTTGATGAACACACACAACTGACCTGTTTCTTCCTGTGCAGGAGGGCAAAAGACGATCTCATGACAGCTCTGAGAGTTCTCCAAGTCCTCCAGGAAGTATCTAAAAAACAGAAAAAAAAAAAAAAAGGGGGTTGTCTGATCCTCTCTCCACCAAAATAAATTACACAACATAAGAGAAATTGCATTATTTATATCAGAATTAAGGTTAGAAACAAAAGTAAACAATTCTACCTTTTCCTCCTTTTTTTACTTCCTTTTGCAATACTTTTGCAAACAGTATTATTTCTTTTCAATCTTTCTGGATTTTCACATGGTCAAGTATTCCAAGTAATGTTGTTTCTCTGGATGAAAAATCCTAGATAGTCCAACTTTTGTATTTAGTTTTTTTCATTTCCTATTAAAAGCTAATTTGTTCATTGTTTTTCTCCAGGCTCTACCCGGGATTTTATTAATCTGCAACTGAGCCTGATTCTGACCATGTAAATCCTGTTAAGTGCTGCAGGTATGAGATATCTCAATTTCTGACTGATTATTTTAATGTTCAGCACATCACGGATTTAAGTTTTGTTGGTGCCAACAGCTCCCAGCTAGGTGAGAGAACAGAACTAATCTCTCTGCGCTTGTACCTTCTGTAATAAAGGAAATTGAGAGACATGGAAAGCATCTAAATATTTGCAAATTCATCAAAGTTCAGGTGTTGAAGTCGTCTTTTCTAAGGTGGCTTGGTCATTAGATGCCTAGTTACTACAGCACATCAGCAGGACTTGCATACCACTGAGAATTTTATGCTGTAACTATTTCTTCTGTTGCAGCAACATCTATAAATTTCTCCAAGAGCCTTAGATGAAAATCCCTGTAAATGTGGAGTACATTATTAACTCTCATTAATTCATTTCATAAACTACCTTTATGACCCCCTTCCTGATGTCCTCAAGTTGCTACTGCATCCAGATTGTTTCCGGTTACAGTGGAGATTGTTAGAGGAAGTGCAAATTTGAATAACCTGGCTATGAAAAGAAAGAAACAGGCTGTTCACAGGATTTTTATTTGTCTTATTATGTATCTTTATATATCCTGTAAACATTAATGAAAAAACAAAGGTTGACTGTCAGTCTGCCATCTTTCTGAATAATGAATTCGCTTATTTTAAGCTATGATTCCTTACTATTTCCTTCAAACTCTCTTGCCTAAACTATTAATTTTCCAACTGAAAAAAAAAATAAAAAAATAAAAAAATCAGGTAATTCTTCTGCATTTATATTGCTTCTTTAACTATCCGAAGAGTGAGGAACATGCAGCAGTGAAACCTCTCCCATTTCAGAAAGAGTAAACACATATTTATTTCCTGTGAAGTGGAATAGGTTATCTTAAAACTAAGTAAACCCAACAAATATAATGCCATAGAATTCAAATGTGATTGACCAGTTGCAGCTGCTTTAAAAACACATTCTTCAAAACATTTTGGGTTTGTCTTCAGGAATAAATAAATAAATAACTAAATCATAAGAGTAAGGTTATCCCCTCTGATGTAAAAGAAAATAGTCCACTATAATCAGTTTTCTTCATCTCACTAATAAGTCAAATGCATTTCAGGACAGATTGGACTTTCTCATCATGTGACACAATCTGGAATGCTATTAGTGTTTTGTGCTGTGCATACAGTGTTCATTTTGAGCTACCTATACACTGTTCACAGCATTTTATAGGATTACATAGTAGGTATGTGTTTATATATAGTATGTAATCATCTCAAATGCTAGGATTGCAATATAAATAGGTAATAAGAAATAAACTTTACTTTTTATTTTATCGGTCTGTGATTAATTGTTTGAACTTTGGTAAACGAAAGAGACTTAATTAGTTTTAAAACACCACATCCTTAAAATAGGCTGTTATTATTTCAGATTAATATATATTTTACAGGGTTTATGTGCAGTCTAGAACTTTTTTGAGGTTTGTTTCATTTTTTTATTCCATTGGTTTATTACTTTATTCATTGATTTCCCATTATAATATTATTGCTTATATACTGCATTTCAGGCTCATAAAGTACTTTGCAAACCTGAATATATTTTTCTCACCACTTTTATTTACATTGCCCTTCTAATGAAGCTGTCATAGACTAGCTGTATATAAATTACAACGAAGTAGCAATAGAAGTAGAAGGCAGAACATGCATCAGAAAAAAAAATATGTTAAAAAAAAAAGACTGGAATGAAAGCCCAAAAGGCTACATTGCACATTGCTGCTCTGACTTCCAGTCTGCCCTCCCCAAAGAGAAGTCAGATTGTGGACTGAGTCAACTACACAGTGATCACTCAGACGTTAGGCCAACCTGTTCTTAAAAATTTCCAATTATGGAGATTCTCCAGGGAGAGCACAGAATCTGTTCTCACATTGAACTACCCACATTGTTAGAAACTTTTTCTTAATGTCTAATCTAATTTGGTAGCTTTGAGTTTAGCTCATTACCTCATGTCTCATTCACTTGGACATGCAGAAAAATTATTCCCTATATTTGTAGAAGTAACTTCTGAATTTGAAGGTAATTATCATGTAGCACCTTTGTCATCCATTCTCTTCAGAGGAAATAACACCAGTTCATTAAATCTTAACTGGTACCATCATTCTCACTGTCTTACACTTGCCATTCTCCAGTCTCATCCTCCATGAGGTGTACACAGAGTTGAAAGTATATGCAGTATTTCACGAGGGTGCCCTCACTGATCCTTCAAGGAATATTTCTGCTTTTGCACCCAGCAGGTGCTTGTTTTTTGCATAACAGTTTGACAGCTTTTCCACTAGCAATGCTTAGAAAGTCCCCAGATCTTCCCCTGGAGATCCACCACCCAGCTTAGTCTGAACTGACACATCTGGTTATTGCTGCATGAGTTCAGCACCTCATATTTGTACTTATTCAACTCCACTATTTTTCAGACCATTTCTCTAAATTATCAACTTATTTGAACTTTTTCTTTATTTTTGCAACAATTCTGAAGCTGCCTAGGGTGGTGATGACTGAATATTTATCAATCATAGACTTTGTTTCATCATCTAAGTTACTGATGAAAAACTTGAGTACTGCTGTCAACCAGAGTACAGCAGATCTTGCTTGATGGTTCAGCACCTCTTGACAGATCTTTGTTGTTTCACACTTTTGGGGTTTTTGATTTTGTTTTTTTTCTTCAATATTTTTGTCTGGGAAGGCTGACTCTTCTCTAATTTCTCTGATCCTCCTTAAAAAAAAAAAAAAAAAGAAAAAATTGATAAGAATTGCATTTGCCCTTTTCCAGGGGCTGGGAGTTCATAAATCCTACACACTTTCTCAGAGATAACCTTTAATGGCTCCCTTGGATTCACCTCATTCTTAGCTTTCCAGCAAAGAAAGACCAAGTCCAGACAATTTAAAAAATTGAACCTTGTTTAATTGTCTCAGATTATTTCTTCCCTTCTGTAGCCCCAAACACTGCCTGTTTGCCACTGGTGATGTGCAGCTGATCTTCCTACTGACAGCTGGATTCTGATCCATTAAAAAAATATAAAAAAATAAAGGTTTGAAGTATGTTAGATTTCTCAGTGGTACCTATCAATAAAAATCACTCTTAAAACATCAGGGCAGCACTCTCCATCATCATTGATACTGCCTGTATTCCTTCCTGGTGCATCTTATTTTGTACCCTGGTGAAAAGGTTGACTACTGCAATAACCAGGATAAACTCCTGCAGATACAGCCTTCTATTTTTATCTTACCCTGTACACTATATCATTATTAAACCACTGCTATCAGCATAAAAGGCTATTTGTAAGACAAAAGTACTTTGGGCATCTTCATATTCCTTCCACTTTTTGTACCAGATTGTTACAGAAATAGAGGTTTAACACGAGTCTTAAGCAGTTTCCATAAAGGTTCCTTAGCCATAGGCACTTGCCACTTTCATCCTGCTTGGCCTTTGATTTTTACCTACATCATTACAATATATATATATGGTGGTGATATAGCAATTGACATCAGAAGAGTTCAAAGAACATCGAACTTTTTAATAAGGCAAAACTAAGTAAAGTGACTTTCCTGAGGTTACCCAGCAAGTTATTGGCTGAGCCAAGAATGCAGTCCAGACCTCCTGAATCCCGGGCCAGTGCTATATCATTATGCCATCCAAACCTCTCATGTTATTAATGCTCAGCCTAAATATATTCTTATAGCAATTGATTTAATGCCATTAGTTTCAGACAGCTAATCCAAAGCGCCTTTAGTTGTCCAGCCTCCAGGGATTTGCTGGAACAAAGAACTTCAGACCAATCCAGAAAATAGCATTATAACTTCTTCTGGAAGCCTCGCTACTTTTCTCTCTCTCTCCTTTTTTTTTTTTTTTTTTTTTTGGGGGGGGGGGGGGGGGTGTGTGAAAAGTTATTTCAAAGGGAAACAATCACCTAATTCTAAAACCACTGAAAATCTAATAGAAAAATTACATTTAAATGAGTGTGTTTGTGATCAAGCCCACAGTCTTTTTCTGTGATTCATTTTCAGACTATAACACTGAATAAAGATGTATGGTAGCAATTAATGGGATGAAGTCAAGATAACAACCACAATACATAAAAAAAAAGAACTAAGCAAAAAAGCCTTAGGGACTTGAGAAGATAATAAGGATGTGCAGAAGTGGGGGCTGCAGAAAAATTACTTTCATCCGCCACCTCTTGGGCATAAGAGCAGATAAGGGTTCTGTGTGAATCTGTGACCAGATTAGAACAACAACAGAAAGGATATAAAGTATTTTCATATAAAGACATGAAAAGAACTTCAGAATGCCTAAGTTCTTTAGGAATGCCGAGAAGAGTTCAGTTCAAAGACCCCTGAAGATGTCAGAGACATTGGAGAGTTCAAAAAAAAATAAAATAAAGCTACATTAATCATGTGTGAAATAACATAGGGGGAGGGGAATCAAGACAGTTAGAAAAATGTGTGCTAAGAGAGAGATCAAGAAAAAGTACAGAAATCTTAATATCAAATAAGCTACAGTCTTCTATGCTTTTCACTTTTGTAATTGTCTACATTTAGCCTGGATCTGGGGCTAAACTATAGCAGTTGCTGCAATACCTAATGACCCTACCCTAGCCAAGAAGGGGAATGAATCAGGAAAAGGAGAGGAGACTCACAGGTTGAAATGAGAGCAGATTTCATGAAACAGCCAAACTAATAGCAATACCAGAATAAAGTAAACTAAGTTATACTCAGCCCAGCAAACATACAGCGGTCAAAATAAACAGGAAGGCCTCATCAGAAACAGGAAGAGGAACAGAACCAAGAGACTCCCAAAGAGAAAACCACCTCATCCACCCCAAACTTCCCCCTTTATACTGAGTGAGATGCTTAGGGGATGAGCTACAGCTGTAGCCAACTTAGGGCAGCTGCCCTGGCCGCTAACAGCCTTCAGCCCATGGCAGGCTTGTGATACTGTCCAAGCAAAACCAGGACAGTATTCCATCCTGTTGAACTGGATGGAAGAGTTTTTTAATCCAGTATCTCAGATCTGTATATAGATTTTTCTCACTCATTCAGATTTCACTGCGGTATAGTTTCAAGTTGCCTTGGCTTTCAGAAAGATCTGCTTATCACAGAATCACATCAGTATACTGCTCATAGTGTGTGTTCTCCGCATTTGTACTCAAAATAAAAGAACATCACTTCTTTCCATTTCTGCTGGTTCTTTCCTTCAGAGGACATTTGTTTTTCTTGTACAGTTAGCTTTGTTGGTAGTCTTTGAATCAGACTTTATTCTTTATAGTGCTTTATAATTGCCATTATATAACAATGCCAACCACTAGGTTTTATGTCCATGAAATCTACCCTATCTTTTACAATTTAGAATAACTTATTTTTATTATCTTTGCCACAATATGGATGTCAGTGTTCTTTACAGCAAACCTAGCAATGTAATAGCTTCTTTTTTCCACAGCTGAATACATTATGAGCATGCCTTGTACTTCAAATACTTGAATGTGTACACAGATAAAATACAAAATGAAAGTATAAAATACAAAATCAATGATTCAAAGAGAAAATTTAAAAATTGCAGTAATGTAGAATGGAGTTCTAAGCAGAAAAAACCCTGAAGAAAATTAAACAGGCTGCATGTCTGAATTTTATTTCTTGTTCAGATTCAGCACCCACCAACAATTTGTGATGTTCCTTGCAATTTTTCTGCAGACTTTCAAAAGAAAAGGTTACACAGATCTCTTCCAAAGCTTTTGTAAATATGAACAGTGTTTATTCTTTAGTTTTAATAAGTCCTAGTAATGTCAGCCAGGTAAAAGATAAAATGTAAAGAAAAAAAATCTCATCCTAGTTTCAGTTCTGCAAACTTTTACTATAGTTGCAATTCATTTTTAAAATATTTTAAAATATTTAAGAAACTAAATTTTAAAATATTGCTATTCATTTGGATTTTCACAAACATTATAATGAGCAAAAAATGATGATATAGATGACATTGTTAATGCCATTTTCATCACCTGGTTAGCATATGAAGTTATGTCTTCAGAGTCTAAAATACTTTTTACCCTACTTCCTCCCACATCTGGCATCCTCTTCTCTCATTATTGCCTTCTGTGTGAAGGAAACATTGAGGAAAAAAAGCCCACCCTATTTTCCTTGTGAACCGAGCTCAGCAGTTAACCCATTATTCTAGTGACTGATTTTTTGTAGTTGTGTCCTGATTGCCAGGTTGCCTACCAAAAGATTATCTATTTTGAAAAAATGCTATTTATAATTTCAAATAGTAACCAAAGCACTTAAAACTTGTTTAAGTCTGAACCACACATCTATCTTTGACCTAAATAGTAACTCTCATTTGACCATTTGCTTGATTTAAGTAAAAGTAATTAAAATTAGTATTAACTTTTGTTAACAAAAACTGTGCCATCAGATGATGTTTATGAGGCCAAACACTCATGAAATGATGAGATCTATGCAGGTGGCTTCTTGTTCCTATACACAGTGTTTTGATGAGCATGAACGGAAGATCCTGTCATCATAATTCCTTTATTTAGAATTGCTCAGTGGGTAGAGAGGGTGAAATTGTGTTTGAGACTCTGGGTTGAATCTTTAGAATAATTTCACATATCCTAGGAAATTCCTAATACAGTCAACTATTTCAGTCAGATGTATTCCAATAATGCATTATGTCATCTATGTTAAAAAAAACAATCCACAAAAATCAACAATTCAAACAGGAAGCTTAAGAATTGTAATAACATGGAATGGAAAAAAAATACTTTATTGGTTCCAAGCAGAAATAGCCCTGAACAAAAGAAAAAACATTCAATTTCACCCTACTAAATTGTCAGCATATTGATATCAGATTTTTACATGGATCTAGACAAAATATCTTCCTCTGTATTCACATTCAGTGTCCACCAAGCATGATGCATTATGTCGCCTGAATACATTAGAGTCTCAGAAGAATAGCAAGACATTGAAATGGTACAACTTAGAGATGGAATATTTAGAGAATCAGCAGATTTAACTAAAGGAAAATATCATTATATTATGTATAAAGACAGCTAGAGTTACCTATGTACCCAAGTTGAGATTGAAATATACTTTTACATAGATAAGTATATATAAAGTATATTTTTTACAAAATGTATACAAAAAAAAAATTAACTAGACTTTACATGACAAAGCAGAAAAGGAAAGCCTGGGACTCACATTTAGGTTGTTTGTCAGGTTTACATGCAAATCTCTCAAGTCATTCCCAGGAGATTTTTATCTGTAGGCAAAAAATAAACACCTCTCAATACAAGTCCCCTGTGATTGATAGCTAGTGTCAGAACTTGAGCTCTGAGTCTTCAGTAAGTTGCTCATCCCACGTATAATATGTTACTGTATATATATCTGCCATGAACCCTGTCTGAATCCACTGCTGCTTGGTCTGTCAGACTATTTATCATCATCCTGGTCTCAAATCAGAGGATCCGTCAAACATCTGCTTCATGCACTCAACTGCCAGGCCTGAACTTTGAGTACTTGAAGAAAACCATTATAAATCTCACACACAGTAATTTACAGCATTTTATCACCATCCGCTAGTCACTGATCATATTGCAGCAGTCCACAGCCCTTCGAGCCTTAATCCTTGCGATTTCTACTGGCAGCACATCAGCTTAACCTGCATCACCACCTATCTCAGCTGCATGTAGCTATATCAGCATTGCTTATCCCCACCCAAGAAAAGATAGAAGTTTAAAAACTGCTTTTTCCTTCCTAAAACTGCACAGTATCTCCTAACTTTATTTGTGTTTCTTAATTCTCTGTAGTTGTATTTTCTGAATCAGATTCCAGTAAAAGTGTCAAAATAAGTAGCTCTGTCAGACTTGACAGCATGATTTCTGACCACTTGCTTGGTTTGCTTTGTCATCTTTCACCTTCAAAAATGGGAAGCAGAAGCTAGGGAAGGTCACTTTTATTGCCTTTTTAGACGACAGTAGCTCAGGGATGGAGATTAAAACTTAGAAAAAGAGCTGCACACTAAAGTATATTGCCTGTGCTAAATACTGATTATAGAGGGGTGTGCTCTTTTGTATTGGCTTTGTTAGTGCCAAGTTGCTGTCTTCTCTTAGCCAAGCACAAACCTCATGGGTTTAGCAGTTTTCAGAGTTTATTTTGTCTTTCACCTGAATAAAATCCAAGCCTTCTTCCACCCTCCAGGTCTGACACTTATGCTAAAACTCATGCAAAGACATGTGTATATACTATTTTGAGCTGAAGATAGATGGCTTTAAAGTAGCAAAAGCTTTTTTGTGGCATAGGTGTGTTTGGACATTTTCCGTTTGCATCAGTCATGCTTCCACGATGTGCTAACCTATAAGTAAGAAGAGTTTCTTCTACTGTTCTGTGCTTATGGAAAATTTATATTATCTCAGGTTGATGTTTCCCATCTAACCTGAGCTGAGTCTAGTGCTTATAGAGTTGAAAAGATAAAATAGCCAGGAAGTATTTATTTTCTTTGGGGGATTTTTTCTGTAGGTCGAACTTACCAAAAGGTCCTGAGAGAATTCAGTGCATCTCTTGAACACCTTTTTTTTCAGATATTCTTTCAAAGTGCAAGCCACCACATATCTAAAGATGTCTATACTTTTGACATAAAGGACTGTGTTGTATGAACATGAATTGTTTATTTCTACAAAGCTGAAAGTCAGTAGCATCAGCATTTTGGAAAAGAATGATGAAAGGAAAAAGATAATGACAAACTCTTTTTATAGAAGTGTCTACAGAACAACTGAAAAGAAAAAAACCCAAAGCAACCTTTCTCTTTTAAAACTGTCATTTCTGAATGCCTTACATCTTTTCAGCAATTGAATATATATTGACAGTAGAAAGTTTCTGTTGTGAATTACCACAGCATTTCTTCTACTGGCACTTCTTTATTGTTACCCCTTTATTTACTGCAGAAATGCTGTAACAATTATACTGGTTCACAGATTTTTACCATCTTCCCCAAAATATAACTCTTACACTACCACCATAATTGTCTTTGGTCAGACACAGTGTAAGGACACATACATTCCAGGAAGCCAAAACAGTGGCATCTGATGCCATTGCAGATATACTTCCCATAACAGCCAGCTGGGTAGGCTTTTTTCCTTTAGAAGAATTTTCACAAAACACACACTTTTTAATACTGTCTGGAGCCTTTAAGTCTATGAGAGAAATCTTGAGGCATGTACACTTTCTTCAAAAGAAAAAACAAACAAACAACAACTTCACAAGAATTTTGCATATTATCGCTACACTCTTTATTGGCAGCTTCTGATAGCCCAGTAGTGATCTCATTAAACAAGAGCTGTTTTGTTCATAAAATCCAAGACAGTCTCACACAACTAATGAAGCATCTGATGCTTATTCTAACACAAGTAGAAGTTTTTATGTGGGGTATCATGAAAAGTTTAACTTTGAGTTCAATGAGGTTGAGGAGAAAACAAGAGAACAAGATATAAATGTTTAAATTTTTATACAAGAAAACTGATTTCTCATGTATCAATGGAGGCAACTTCCTGAGGACCTGCAAATTTATTTCATATCATTAGCACTTCATAAATAGTCTTAAAATTCTTTGTTTCCCCTTACCTTCAAAATACATCCTGATGGAGCATCTCCTCAGGTAAGCATTACACTAATTTTATCAGTGAGAAGTACAAACAGCAAAAAAAACAGGTTTTGAGCTATTCTTTTCCATTGACAGCTGAACAACTTATTTCAGTTTGGAAGGACAAATATTTTACCATGACAGATACTTTTAAATCTAAGTCAAGGCCTGACCTCACCATCTGCAAATGGAATATACATTTGCAAACTAAATTATGAAAGCAAAATTCAGTAACTACAGCTCTGAGTGCTCAGTTCACTCTGGTATTTAGAAACCAAGATTTTTCAAGACAAGTGCAAAACTGGGGGCAAAACATCATGTTATGTGAAGAAAGTCATTGTTCTTCTAAATATTTTCTCCTTAACTGACAAATCATCCCAAGGGTTTAATGCTCAGATCGTGTGTCATTTTGTGTATAATTGCTCAGATTAACTCCTGTGTTAATATCCAGGTATGTAATGTTGTGATAGGTTTAAGATTTTAATCCACATCCATACATTTTTGGTTAAACAACAGACTGGAACATGTAATGTTATGACATTTGTTAGCTTTGGCACAGGTACATAAAGGTTTGCTTAGTGCAGTGAATTCAAATGCAGATCTCCTTAATATATTAAAGGCGTATGTACAGAGTGCTGAAGATTTACCCAAAACATAAAAATAGGCGAAAAAATGGTTATATTCTTAGCCTATTCACTGACTTTTATGCTTCTAATTTACTATTCTCATCCATGTTATTACTAGAGGAGCCATTTACTGAAAGCTCATTTCATAGTGAAGAACAAAACTATTAAAAAGGAAGCAATTCTTTCCACCACTTTGAAAGACAACAGCTTGACATGCTGTGTATACTGCCTGAATTTAAAGATATTTAGTTTGTGCTTCAAAGAAAGGTTGTTACAAAGCTATTTTAACACAACACATCTTTTAATCACAAGTTATAATAATCAGGAGTCAGGATATTCCTGTCCTGTTCCTACTGACTGTATTTAATAGAAAATGCATCAGTCAGCCATGTCAGAAAAATTAGACTCCAACTCCCATTTGTCTGCAATATCAAATCATCTGGCAATGACAATAAAACCACAACACAATCACAACTTGTAACTCCAGCTTCAGATTGCAGAATAATGGTATGAAATAATAACGTAGACATTTAAGCTTAGGATAGTTCAAAAAATAGTTAATGCTGCATACTATAAAGAAAAATTAATAGAGCAGGTCACATAAAGATCAGAGCACCTGTGCTTTTCAGCACTACTATTTGGCATTATACACTTGCATATGAATGAAGTAACTCATCTAAGACACACTGATATTTTCTCATATGAAAGCAGTCCTTTTCATTTCATTTAAACTGCAGTTCAACTCCTGTAGAGGTCATGGTAAAAAGTGTTCACCTTTCCAAGATTTCTATGTCCAGTTATAGCTGATATTTTATACTGCTAAATCCCTCCATTTTCCTTCCTCACCCCTTTTTTACTTTCACAACAAGCACAGAAGAAGTAGAGCCATGTTACTTGTCACCAGAACCAGAGAAGAGAACAACCAAGTTGGGCTCTCAGATGTCCATTTGAATTTCCACAAAGGAAGCAAACAGTTCTGTGAAAAGTAAAGTACTGAAAGCATGTCCTTATGGATTTATGCCCTGTGGTTCAACTATCAGTTGTCCAGAAGTGCAAATTCTCATTGAGCTTCCTCAGTAAGAAACAATTTAAAGAGAGTATTTCTGTGTGAATGCTCTGGTTTCTGATAGGAGCTGAACTGCCAATAAACTCTCTTGTGTGTTTGGCTGCCTATTTACACTGAAGATGTAGCATTTTGAAGGCAATATAAAAGTTACAGAACTATACCATGCTTTTTAATAGCTGCTTTTTAATAGCTAATACTACTTGAAAGAACAAGCTTTACTAATAAAGGATCCATATACTGTGGAATTCCCCACTCTTTCCATTTATTTCTAAAATAATATTTTCTGTGAGACAAGTCAAATGCTTTCACTGGCATCTTGGCATTTGGAGAAGAACATTCTGAACTTATAAAAGTGTAACAGCACGTAATTACAAATTATAACATACACCTTGGACAGTCAAAGATACAGCAAGTTAGTTTGATCATTTCTTTATATATTTTAATCAATATTAATTTCCTTCAACTAGCATACCTGATTTTAATTCTCCCACACTATGAAAAACACACCAGCCAAAGCTAATGTTATCTACATGATTTCCCAGTAATTCGGGATAAGACTGGCATAATAATTGAATTTTTAAAACCAATTATGTTTAGGCTACAAACATAACGAAGCTTTTGTAATGAAGCGTAAGAGTACATAATCAATTCTTTTCCATAGAAACATGGAAAAGAGGTCTTCTTCAAGAATATAGCTTTAAGGAGATAATAAAATCAGGTAGTGTAGGTCCTTGCTGAAAGCTGAACATATGTGTGCATTTTACTGCAAAAAAACCCAATCCTATCAAGCATTCAGAAAAATGATCAATAGAATAGCATATTTTCATCAACTTAACTATAGAACTGCAGGACAGACATAAAAAGGCTGATATCCTGGTGATGACTGCATGTCCCTATGTTTACAGCTTTGAATCACTTTGGACTTTTTGGTGCTAATTTGTACCGTATTGGCACAAGAACATTCTCCAACAGTTACGCAAACCTGAATCCCTCAGTGGACTTATTCCTAAAGGGTACCTCTGAAACTGAGAGTCTTGCTTCCCACAAAGTGCCGTGGGGATCCTGATGATGTGATATGAGCTTTTGTTTGATTTCATTTCCAGTATGTTGTCACTGTTGGAAGAAGGAAAACAATTTCCCACCAAATTCATATTTAGATCCTCCTATTGTCTTCCTAAGAACTTAAAAACAACTAGATAACATTTTATAGGTTTGAAGCAACGTTCCAGTGATTTATGAACATTAGTAACAGTACTCATTTAAAATTTCAAATAATATATATACACATGAAGGTACATGCATAAGTATTTATATTTGTAAAATTTACACACCTGTGAGAGTGAATGGCTGAAAATTACGTAACATACACATATAAATATATAGAACTCACACGTATAGGCATAACTTTCATCCACAGCTAGGACACCAAAATGCAGTGAATCCATTTATAATCATCCTCCAAGCATGAGAAAAGTTTCCCATAAATACTGTCATTTGACCTTTTCAGAAAAGGTCACCAAAAGGCCATCGATCTCTCATTGGACTTCGATTACACACACTTTGAACAAACGATCTTTACATTTACTGCTCTCATTTATCACAGAATGTTGATTACAGGAAACATCCAAATTCTGACATTTCAAAGGTCAGTTTGCAATTTTTAAAAATTCTCCTCCATTATTCATTTTACTGCACGTGCTGTTCCACAACTAATCCATTAGAAACACAAGTGTACTTATTGATCTAAATAATTTATACTCAGATTTGAGTGGAATTAAAAAATACTAAAAAGAAAGACAACCAATCGTGCTAGATATTGATCAGGAAAAAAAATTTTCTCAAGATAAACGGCTTGAAGTTTAGGGGGGGGTTGATTGAGGGTTTTTTTGTGGGAGAGAGCATTGCTGGTTTTTAGTAATTATACTCTAGATAAAGGTGTGATATCAACTTTTATGTGTTGTGTATAGTTCTAATTCCTGATTTATATCAACATGTATTATGTCAGTAGCGTTACAGCTCCTCGGATTCATTGAGTTCTTTGAGTTCATGCTTAGGTTTACATGGCAGGCACATCTAACCCACTCCTACACTCTGCTTCAATGTTTCAGTTAAACACATTCTCTTTTTAAATGTTCAAAAAAATAAATGTTTTCTCCTATACATTTTAGTCATTTGAACCATAATAAATGTCATGGATTACACAAGGAAAATAAATAATTTCTAAAAAAAAACAAAAACACATGGTGTCCTGTTGCAATAATAAAGTGAAATAAATGTTGACAGTTCTAAGCATTAATGTTGTTATGCAAGGAACACTCATCTGTCATTTATTTTTTTAACAAGACAACAAAGATACTTGCTTCCCTTACCAACAGTAATTCTGTGATCTTTGTACAAAGGTATTTCTAATTGAGCTTGAACTACTCACAGATGTAGATCTTTATATAGACACAACTGCTGTGATGACTTGCAAAAGGATATTAGAACACGAACAGATTTTATGTGCTTTATCAACTATTTAATATGTGCAAATTCATTAAGTACATTGACAAAATAATCTCCAGATTTTCCTTCCTGCCTCCCCCATGCTCATCCTACCTGCCCTGGGATTTTTCCACAAAATTATATTGCCCTTTTAATTAACTGTGGAAATTTAACTTCAAGAGAATGACTGATAATTTCTGAAGTGATAGGTCTCTTTATAACCACTTCCCATAGATGAACTCTGCACATCTGTTGACCTTAGTGGCCCTGTTTGTGAAGTGCTTTTTCAGACAAGTGGTCCAGACCAAAGCTGGTGAGATCCACTGATTTGCATTAACCAGGCATTTATATGCGTCTCAGCAGGTATCAACCTGTTAAAAGAAAAGCTGTGGGACAGGGGTAGAAATACTCTGTTCTAAACTTTGAGAATAACCCACTATGAAACATTACACACAGAATTGTGTTCAGGAATCCTAAAGCACTTTTTTGGTGCACATTTTCATAGGTTGAGTTGACCTCTGGTATTACATCTTGACTTTATTTTGAGCTTATAATTATGCACCGAGGTATATTTTGATAGAGACTATATGGGATATCAGGGCTTTGCATAATGCAGTGTTGCAGAGTAATGATATATTTAACCCAAAAAAGATGAATACATACCAAATAAAAATCAATCTTATAACTCTGGTATTGCCCCAGGACTGCAATAACATATGCCCTTTCTCTCTGGTATATTTGATCAGTGCACTTTAAAATGCATAACATAGATAAGATGAAGAGCTGTGTTACAACTTCTTGTGTACACAGTTTCCATATCAACACTCCATACTGGCTCCCTTTCCCTGCCAAAAAAAATTTTTTTTATTTGATTGCAAAGCACACGGTTAAGGTCTAGAACCACTAAAATCTCTCAGCTGTTTTAATGACATAGAAGATGGTAACAACTGTGAAGTGCCATAAGCAAAATGTCTATAAATTCTTGCTTCTGAAAAAAGATCTCGGATGCAGGATCAGATTTTTGATGTGCCTACGTAAGTTGTCTCTTACAAGGCATGGAAGAAACCTCTCTGCATTAGTAAATTCCTGAATGTGCAATATTAAAATGTAATCAATAAAACCCATGTTTTCTATTCCCACAACTTTTTTTGACTTGCATTTTCTTCAGAGCTGCAGTGTGTCAAATGGCTGCTCTTGTTTAAACCAAGAATTGAACTCATCCCACAGGTCCTTCTGATTTGAGAAATGAAAAAAGCACTTCTAAATTACTTCCCTCTGCAACTCTTCCCTGCCCTGTGCCAATTACTGGGGTTTTGGGCTTCGTGATTCAAATGAAAGAAGGGAGAATTCATAATCACAGATGTCAGGATATCATACTCCATTCGTCTTCTTAATACAGATTAATAATATTCTCTCATCCTTTGATGGGATGATCACACTTTCTTATGCATCATGAGAAGCTCTTGCTCTAGACCAAATTCCAAGTAGTGCTGTATGATCAACCAGGAAAAGCTGTTAAGATTTCTTTTATTCCTCTGTGTATGAAAGACATAAGGTAAGTACACAGCAACATAATAGGGAGATGACATGCTGTTGCCTGAAACTGTCCATTGCTTTCCTCCTGCACTGAACAATATAAGGAAAGTTAGGCAACCACTGCTCATTAGCAAACAGAGGAGCTATACCTTTGTTATAGTATAATTTGAGCAGTATATTTATTCATGTTATTATATCTTTTAATTATGCATTAGATTGTGTAGTCTGGATTTACTAGCAACATCCTGATACTCTATGAAAAGTTACCTTGAGGAGTGAATGGAGCAGCTATATTTTTACCTGGATTCATTTGCCATGTTAAATGCAATTGAACAACAGGAACTTTTCCTACAGCTAAACTTCTGAGAAGAATTACAAATGCAAACTACCTGAAAGGGCTGCTCAAGATTCACTTGAATAGATTAATGCAATTCTCTTTAGGTCCTTCAACTCGGTCTACTTCATAAAGTGAATTAATTTGTGCTATATTGCATTGCATTCTACATGAAACTATTGTCAACTAAGTAACATTTCCTTTTGCTGAAATTTATTTATGTAGTAAGTAGGTTTTAAGGTGTTTTAACTATCATGTTTGATAGGTATTGGCTTTGATCTCAATTATCTCCAGCAGGAGGAGTTTTTTAGAATACCATGCCTCCAAAGATGTAGTACAGGCTAACACAGAACACTGTCAGCTACAAGAGAAAGAAAGGAAAGCAAGCAATGTTAGAAAAAAGGGTGAAGTGCTCCAAAAATACAATGCTTTCTGAGCTATCTGATCTCCTTTTTCTGATATTATAGTTAATTCAGATAAGACAATTTTAAAGTTACATAAGTCCTTTCAAGATGTACGGCTGTAAGATACAACCAACTAGTGATGGAACAAAAAAATCTCAGTACTCCAAATAGATACCACAAAGGTCCCCACTTAAGTACAAGTCATACTGGTTGTTTAAAGCTCAAATCAGATTTCAACTAAGCAGTGACATATCTGGATCTAATTTCTGAAAGTCTAATTTACCTCTATTTCCCTCTATTACAGAATCATGCAGTGAAACTACAGACACTGAAAGCGGACTATATGAACAGGTATATTTTCTTATTCAATAGGGTGTCCCCCACTTTTCTATTTAGAACAGGATTTCTGATGACTTTTGAAAACCATATTTAATTTCAAAGTAGCAGTAAGTACCACTGAGGTAATATCCTTAAGAAGGAATAGGCTAGACACTCATAATTTAGTTTATTATTTTCAGAATCCTTACTGGTCTAATAAAATCCATGGTTTAAAACACATATATAAATGTAGAGCCTTCAGTAACTTTTTTTTTTTTTTTTGCAATACACAATGGGCCAAAGCTCTCAGAAAAACTGCATTCCCAAATATAAGCAGAGAGTTTGGCCTAATGTTATCACAACAAGGAATTTACCATGAAATTCAGTATTGAGAAAGTTGCTGGTAGTTTATAAACACATCCTCTATGTTGAAATTCCAAGGCTGTTTTGTTCTGAAAAACAAACACCAAACACCCACCAAACCACAATCCAACCAACTCTATTCCTTTCACCATGGCCTTTATTTAAAATGTACCCTATTAGAGAAGGGGGAAAGTTCTTATTTATGAAAGTCCTCTTTGCCATCAATAAGGCACTCATCAGAAATAATGTGCTTAAAACCCATTCTTCATAGCCAGAAGGCCACATACAATTCTCTAGTTGCATTTAAGCTCTGCTTCAGACCATGACAGGTATACATACACAGGAGCTATATTCAGCAAAACTCCTGTGTGCCACTTGAGTTTACTTTCAAACATTTATGATTTTAATTTTTTGGGTTTTGTTGTTTTGTTTTGCCTTTTTTTTTTTAGTTTGAGAATAGGAATTTTTTGGACTGGTTCAGTCTTCTTTGTGTGAATAAGCATTTCTGAAGCAGACACACCCAGCTACAGCACTCCTTACAAAAGAGAGAACTCTTGTGCATAACAGAATTTGCCAGCTATCAGTTTAGCAAGGATCTGTTGGTACCAATGGACATGGAATGTCAGCATCAGAAAAAGCATTTAAGAGATTATTATGGAGGATAATCTTTCATGATGCTGAAAGCAGACAGATTAAAAGGCTGAGCATTTCATTCAAACTCAACCACAGTGGAACTCACCTTTATGCTCGGTATGCTCTCCTTTTGCATTTTCTTTTTTCAGACAGAAAAAGCTTTAAAAAAAAGAATCAAGCTGAGGCCAAAGGTTGTTAAACTCTGAAAGATGAGAAGACTTTGGTTCCAGTGGGGGTAATTCCAAAATTGTCTTCAATGGATCTAAGATTTCAGAATTGAAGTACCTAAGACATTGGAAGCACCCATGGACTTAATTTTAACTTCCAGGCTGTGTTAGATCCGGGTCTCAATAAAAATTTCCAGCACAGATTCAATCTGCCTTCCTCCTTGTTAAACCAGAAACATTGTCAGAACTGCCGTTTTAGTGATCCTTTGGAAGCTATTCTTCCAATAAGATGGTAAGTTGTAGGCAATATTAGGGCAAGGGTTAATTCAGCTCACTATTGTTCACTACATGACTCTGTTTCGGCATCTAACCAGGAAAACCACAATTGCTTTATCACTGAGACAGGGTTAACTTCTGAAAGGCCAACAAGAGTTTCATACCCAGTAATCTCAGAAGACCACAAAGAAAAAAAATGAGACTGTGCATAAAGACAAGATTGCCAACAAGCTTCATAAGGTTTTTGTGTGGTGCTTGCAGTCTTTCTTAAGCAAGAGGACAAGAAAAAGTAACTCCAACCACAGATAATTATATGGTCACACAACAATAGGATTTCAAAATTCCAGGCTTGCAGTAGTTATGCTCATGTCTGACTGTTGATAGCAGTGTAATTTTTAAACATGAGTTGTGAAAAATTGCTTAATAGAGACTTAATTTTATTTATACTTATGCAGAATATTGTCAAAGAAATGTCAGTAGGCCTGAAGTCAGAAGGGTGAGTTAAATTGCCTGGCTTTTACATTTTTAATTTATTTTTTTTTCCGAACTGGAGAGCTCTGGTATTTCTTGCAGTTCAGCCATGTTACTCTCTTCACTGAATGTATAAGTCTATATTAATCTATCCTAAGAATAAAGAGCACTGTGCATTTTCACCATAAAGCCCCCTGCAATACAAGGTGTCTATATACTTTAGCTTTCAATTCTATTAAAGTTTATAATAAACAAACCTCTACAACGTCCCCTTCACAGTGGGAAGAAAATTACAGAGCTTGGCAGAGCAGTCTTCAGGAGCTGGTGCATGTACTTAAACCAGCTGTGCTGAGCAGAGCATCTTGTATGTTTGCAGCTCATGACCGTTTCAAGGGCACTCACGGGCTGCAGAACCACTATTTTCCATTTTCACTGAAATAATTGACACAAGAATAGATTCACATTGTGCCACTTGCTGTTCTCACAGCCTTTGTCTGAAAAACAAAGGCTCAGGAGTACAGTATCTCATTTGTCAGGAAACTGGTAGAAAGGCAGTGTACTGTCAGCTTTTCCCATATTCTGTAGTTTGATTCTCATCGGTTTTGATTATTATTACTATCTTTTAAAGGCTGCAAAGAGAAGAGAAATGGTCATCAGAAGGAAATAAAGATTTTACATTGTGAAACGCCTTGCACATGAATATATTACAGTGTTCACAGCCAAAGATCACTGTGGTAGGGGAAAATGAACAGTAGTTCTGTGTGTAACAATTTCCTCCGTAATCAGCTTCTTTACAGATAGTCTCTTCACCAAAATAAAAACCATTCTGTTATCAAGGAATCTTGCTCTAAACTCACAGTCCACATTTAATGCTCAGTCTCTATATCCTGTCAAACCAATTTAGGAATGTAGTCCATTAACTTTATGGATCAGTAGTAAAATTAAGACCAAGGTACAATTAACTAACGTTCCAAATTAATAGCAAGTATATTTAAGCAATTTATGCTATACTCAAAGAAAAAAATTAAAACTTATTTATATTTTATGCCCTGAAAGAACCAAACCGTTACAGAGCAAAGGGAAACGAGGTGCTTGGGGATTGCAACCACACAGGCAAACTTTAGTCAAAACGAATGAGAGGCATTTGCTCCTACAAAAGAGGGATTCTAGGATGGAAAGATAGGCACAGCCTCAGGACATTGACACTTTAACAAGTATATCTCAATACGGCAATGATGGGACCAACTTCTAACAGAGCACACATTAGCATTAGCCAAAATTAAAACCTCCATAGGACAGTCAGAGTAGCCAGTGGTCTCACTGATACATTTGCATTTTAATTGCATTACAGGAATCGTTGCTGACCAACATGAAATATTTGCTCTTCTGGATTACCACCATGAAAGCACAAAACTGGTAACACTTTTGTTACTTCTGTTATCTAAAAGGACCATCAGGGTCTCTAAGACCCAAAGTTCCCCTTTTACAGGAGCAAACTTGAAAGCCCTGCATGAGCTTGCCTGATGTCCACAAAACTGACTGCCTCTTTCTTCACCTTTTCTAGTTACTCCCATTGGTTGCTTGTCTCCTACTGTACATATTCTTCCTTTCTTTCTCCACTGGCTCTCAGAAAAATCAAGGGTGTAAGGCAGCTTCCAAATATTTGCTTTTAAAGTAACCCTGAGGAGGGGAGAAGAAGAAAAAAAAAAAAGCACTGACATTTTAGGGACAAAGATGCTTTTACAGCTTTCTTTTGTGATTGACTCGTTAGGCCCCAGTGAGAATGATTTCCAATATTTTTTAGAAAAAAATTACAATGTTAGTAAGGCACAGTCAAACACAATTACTCTTGCACAATTCTTTTCGCCCTGCAAAAAAGAGACATTGCAGCATCAATTAAGTTCAGCAAGCATTTCATTTAAAGTAAAGAAATGGAAGAATAATGATTTTTTTTTGGAGTATGGTGGCATCATCAGTAAGGGTGCAACTAGAAAGAGAGAAATGGTCTGGAAAACTCATTTACTTAAGAAATTGTATCGGGTGAACTTTAGATGTACTGATTCTGTAAAAGCTATCACTATGAATTTGTAATTCTCATGAGCAATTCCTCATTTGAATGAGGACTATTTGCAGCAAATTATTGCACTGGGCTCAATGACTCTCGAAGAAAGGGTCAGTGAGACCAGAAGTGATAAATACAATGGACAAGTGCCGAGTGCTCAGGCCCAGTGAATTTCAGACCATAGCTATATTAAGAGTTAAGGAAATATCTGAATGATAACATATTTGCCTAAGTCTGTGTATTTTAGGTAGTTTCGGGGATTTTATTTTGGACAGTTAGCCTTAGCAATGTATTAGGAAACTGAAGATATGCAGTCAAATATCTCTAGGTCTTACAGATGTTACAGGGCTCTCAGGGAATGATTTTTATTAGCAGCATTGATACACAGCTTTCCAAGAAAATTTAAGTAGGGAAGATGTTGAAGGTGGCAACAAATAGATGCATGCACGGTTAGCTTTGTAGTCTTTAGCATTTGGAAAGAATAGCACAGAGATACTGAAAGAATTAAATGTGGGTAAATCGAGAAAAAAATAAGGGGGAAATCATGACCTGAAGAGAGAAGATTAAAGAGTCATTGTAGCAACCAAGAATAATTTGAAATTGATACAGATTCAAGGATGTCTTCAAGTTACTGGGGAACAAATGCACCTAATAGTGCAACAAAAATACCGTTAGTATTTCCAAGATGGTCAGAATATACCTTTTTGCAGTCAGTTCCTTGGTTTGAGTTTTGTTTGTTAGGGTTTTTTTTTGGTGGTTTTGTTTGCTTGGTTGGTTTTTGGTTCGGGTTTTTTTAGCATGTTTTTCTGAAACATGCACAGATAGTTGTTCTTGGATTTCTGTGCAATCCTCAGTAGCCTTACAGTGAAATTATTTTCTCTTTATAACAATAACATCATTTGGTGATTGCACCAGGAACTTCAGCCAAAACCAGTTCTCCATATACTGCCAAATCCAAAATGTCATTGTCAATAAAAGATGAAACTAACTAGCACTGATTTGTTTCTTCAGGAGCTTGGTGTTATAACATCAAAGGGCTCCCTAACATATGTGCCAAATTTTGAGAAAAAAATAGTTTTCTGTTCTTCAAATCATTTGCATGATATAAACTTCTCTTTTTCCCAACCAGCTTATATTATTGTTACACTGAGTCATAATCATTAATATTTCTCTAAAAGAGACATTAAACCTTTGAGCATGTGTTTATAATATAGCACATACAGATAGATAAATACAAATAATATTTGATCTTGGTTTTATTTTTTAGATTTCAGAGCATTTGTCAATAGAAAACATCATTACTGTTGAGGACCTTTCTTCTTGCTTTGCAGCTTGATGATCTCATCCTCTATTTCATTCTGGGAAACTGCATAAAACCTTTCCTCCTTTGGCTTTTCTGAGAAGGAGACAGTGAAAAGAGTTTTGCTCCTGCAGAAATAAAGGCACTTCCTTCACAGAACAGTAATAGTAAGATGAATCTTGGTTTCATGGAGATTTTATTTTCTTACTTGAAAATTTAGTCTCCTTTCTAAAGATCATAAATGGTATTTGCCATTGGTGTGGCTGTATGACTGTCTAAATTAAATCACATCACTAACAATCTTCCACCCCATCCTGGATTTTATACATACTTGAGAAGCAATTTAACCTGACTTTACTAAATATATCTGCACACTGAGATATTAAGTTTATAAGAGTATTCCTATATATTAAATATTCACTTCTTGCTGTGTGTCTTTTTAGCATTCAAATGAAAGTCTAAGTGGCAGATCAATTTACTTGAAACTCATCCAGCCCACCTTTCTGACTTCAGCAATGGCCATTAACAAATTATTCATTAATGGCCTAATAACTCAGGCAACATTCCTAAAAGTACCTCCTGCAAGCAGGTTCATATAACATCTGTGAAGTGACAGAAAAAGCACAAAATCATGACACTTTTGGACAGATGATGATATTGAAACACATAGCCCACCAAAACAGCAACAAATCTCAGTCCAAACATTGGTGCATGCTAGACCAGAATACAATTGTCACATTAGGCTCACAGTTAGGGTAAGCATAAGCTTTGTTGGTAACAGATAAGAAATAAAGTAATTAAAGACTGGTCAAAAATGTTCCATTTCTTAAAATTGATGTTCTGAAAATATATCATGGAAAAAAAATCTGATTCTACAGATAACTAAATGCTCAGCTTAAAACCTGAAGATGCCAAATAATTTGCTTTCTTGAACAGATATTACAAATTATTTTTAGGATTCCCCAGAAAATAGGAATGTTTGGATTAGTATTCAGATCTGTCCTCTCAAGAAAAGAGTTGATTTACTGGCATTCTATGAATATATATGTGTGTGTATGTGTGTATATATATACATACACACACATAGATACACATATATATGTACATATATGTAAAACTTAGAGCTACTTGAACAAAAAAGATAAAGCATTGAATCTTACAATCAGATGAATCGGCGCTGTTATACCAGTTAGTGAAATAAGTCATAGGCATAAGCTCACTGGTTGACTACAGTTTCTGCTAATAAGTTGTTCCCAACGTAAATGACAGAGTGCACAGAATACTCAGAGCTGTTAATAAATACACTGAATTAGAAAATGTCTCTATATGAACATATGAACAATCTATCTGAGCTAGCCAGATAGGAGGATTATGTTTCCCGCTGCAGTAGTTCATATTATGGTGACACAGAAACGTCAAGGAGAACAGAAGTTATTGCTGAGGCATTTGAAAAAAAAAAAAAAGGAAAGAAAAAAGAAAATTAAAAACATTACTTTAGAAGAAACAAAAGATAAAAAAAAAGAAATATTCACGAAACAAATTAACTTCAAGAAGCACACTACACAAGTAAATCAACCCTCAGTAGAAATGATTCAACTGTATTGAAAAAAAAGTCATTAAAAGGTCAAGTCTCACAGCATTCTGTATGACACACCAAAAACAGGGGATCCATTTTGTAACCTGCAGAAAGAGGCATTTAAGATAAATTTCATCAATTTACCTCTTAGTAATTCAAAGCTTTCTAGAAGTATACTTGCCTCTAAGGAAAGCTGCTATTCATCTTGCTTTCAAAAGATTGGCAATGGGGTCAGCGAGTGTCCTCAGAAAGATTCTCAGGTAAAACAAGCAAAATAACTTAAACATAGAAACATTTTGCTTTGAAACCTTATCTCATCTCCTAAACCATGTTCCTGATTGGTTTTATGGTAACTACAATGAAACCAATGTTTGTTCCATCTTGCATTTATTTTTAGTAACAACTGTGCAATAAATTGTGCATTAAATAATGACATCAGCAGAAAAGAGGCAAAGACAGCAAGTATTTGGACAGCTGACAGGCACAAAAATTTAAAACATGCAGAACATACATACAATTACAATGGAAAAGTCCCCAGCCAAACAAACTGAAGACAAAGCTCTGTCATTACTTGTTAACTCCTCAATTCTATGTCATATTCTTCCTGCTAATGCCCTGGAGGACTCCTCTGGTTTCCTATTGCCTCTCCTCTCTCTTTCCAACTCCTGGTCTTCTCCCAACAATAATCTCATCCCCTTAGGTTCCATTTAATATCTCCTCTTCCTTTATGGAAGGGAAGAAAGGGTTCATTTGCCCTTTACTTATTGCTCTTTTCTACCTTAGCTAGATGATGACTTGAATATTGGGATTAGAAAACAAGAAAAGCTACAAGAATGACTACAAGGTCACATTAAAAAAAAAATAGATCTATCCCACAATTTATGGAAAATTCTTTGATTCAAAGAAGTGGAAATTGCTGTCTTCTACTAAGTTAGTTAACAGAGTATAAACAAGATAACTGATGTCTTTGAACTACCGTAGCCTACTCTGAATTTAACAAGTATTTGCCTTCATTTTTCCTAGAGCTGCTGTTTCAATAATTTCTTTTGCATTGTTGAAAATAGATTAAGAAAATAGTGTGATGATATGAAGGATCATAAATAATAAAAAAATCCTTATGAACTCTATAACATGTTCTATAAACCATTATTACACAATTCAATATTTTAGACTTTATTTTCAATATTTCTTTAATTTTCTTCAGTCTTCTGACACAAACAGCTTCTCTGACTCATCTGTCTCTTCAGTATCCTATGGTTGCTCTTTTTGCTGTGACTCACACAATATTGCTCTTCTACTTTAAATCACAATTTTGCTATCCTAATGCTACATCCACAATAGGTATCGCATTCTTTTCTTTTACAGCTTTGCATAGTCACAAGGTAGTGCCGTAATATCACCAAGTTTCAAACAGCATTGTTCTGTCCTTTGCCTTTTTTTGTCACCTCTTTGCAATTGAATAGACTTTTAATAGTCTTCCCAGTAGTCTTTTGAAGCCTTATGATATAGTAATATTTCCCAGTGAATTGTAACTAAATCACGTATTTCCTTCTTTGTTTTAGTGATCTGTTACAAAGGTCTAGTTTCTGTTTCACCAGAAAAATCTTGTTTGCAAATTGGCAACAAAAAACAAGTAGACAAATTAAAGACCATAGATTAAGGATACTTTTATTCTGGATTGGTCTGAACAGTTGCTCAGACCAGGTGATGCCACATTACGTTTTCCATCATCTCTGTCTAGTAGAATGGAACTGTATGTGATGCTTTGTGCTTCTCTGTACAATACCCCAGAATCCTCCCACCCTGATACACACTCCTTTTCTTGAGGAATACCTGTTCATGTGTCTTTGTGAAGCAGAGCAAGATCCAGAATGGGACTTAGCTTCAGCACTGCAGTATGCAGCTCCTTGGTTCTTCAACATCTGATGTAAACTACACTCCGAAGTTAAAGGATCACTTTACAAAACTCAGTGAGAAACAGAATGAAGTCTCAAAGGTCAGTAGGCTGAAGAGAGGCCCATTCAAATTACGTAACTATAAGACACCACCATCCCTTAACCACCTGAAGAACTCACATCCTGTTTCTCACCTGGAGGAGTACACCACCATTTGGTTTTTTTTTTTAGAACTGCCACCAGCAAATTGTCCCAGAGAAAGACCCATAGTCCAACAGAGACTTTTTTTTTTAAAAACAGCACAGCTTTAACAGGACAAGAAAGAGACACTTATCTATCTCTGAATATTTCAGAACTATCTAAAGCATTTTCAGGTAACTGGAGGGTGTGAGGGTGATCTGTCCACAACATCTGTCACCCCATTGATGGCCAGGGTTGATGCGACTGATCTGGCTGGCTAGGTAGGTGTCCCCTTCCTCCCTCACCACTCGCTGTGCATCCCTTCTGAAGCTGCACATTCAGTCACAGAGGACAACCTTCCCAGATTTCTTTTTGGGGGATGTTTAGTCTTGAGAGGAAAAGACTGAGAGGGGATCTTATTAATGTCTATAAATATCTGAAGGGTGGGTGACAAATGGAAGGGGACAATCTCTTTTCTGTGGTGCCCAGCAGTAGGACAAGGAACAATGAGTATAAACTTGAGCATAAAAGGTTTTACCTCAAGAAGAGAACTTCACTGTGAGGGTGACAGAGCACTGGAACAGGCTGCCCAGAGAGGTTGTGGAATCACCTTCTCTAGAGACTTTCAAAACCCATCTTGATGCATTCCTGTGCAGCATTCCCTTAGGTGATCCTGCACTGGCAGAGAGGTCCCTTCCAACCCTTAACATTCTATGATTCTATAGTAACTGTGTGATCCAATCGTCAATTTGCACAAGATTGAGCATGTGGGTTAACCACCAGGCAAAAACAAGGTGCCATCTACTGAGCTAAGCCATTTGGGTTCTTCTTTGTATGGAATAAACTTTTTTGTTCTGTTCTAAAACCTTGGTTTAGAACTTCAGACACAGCAAATTGCTGTGGGATCTCTGTGGCAGCCTGATTATTTTAACTCTTGTACATGAAGAGTCACAGCTGGGGATGCGAGCTCTATGGCCAGATGCCTCTTGGCCTTACTCAGCAAAATAACTACCGACTTCAACAAGATCTTTTTTTCGTTAATGTAAAATGCAACTCTGTATTTTACTACAGTTTCCATTAGGACCCTAACTACAAGGCACTTACACATATACACAATTTTATTAATATGGACCTTGATTTAATATAGTAATTAAGCACATGCTCAATTTATGTATTATAAGTGTTCTCAGTGAAGTCAGTGGAACAATTAGAGTGTATACAATGAAGTGAATACATGAATGCTTCCAAGATTGATTTTTTTTTTCTCCAAGTAACAGAGCAGAGGTAGCTTTTAGGACCCTTACTGATTTTGCCACTATAAATTATAGACAAAGCAAGAAGAAAATCCACGACTTCACAGATAAAAGCTGAAAACAACTCAGTATCATTAAAGTGAATTAAAGCTGTCTGAAACATATCCAGCTGATCATAGAAATAGTAGAACATACTGCTATAAAGACAGTTATACTTCTCTTATGAGCAATGACTAGGAACAGGAAAACATCAAACCATTTGACCTTAAAAACCTTTGACAGGGACAGAAGAGAGTTCTCTTTCCAAAACTCATACCTTCTAGAGTGTCCTTTGTTTTCCACTAGAGATTTCTTGGACTTAGACAACCAGCTTTGAAGGCTCATGGCCAAAATTCTGTCCCTGAGAACAGTACAAGGTAGAAGGATATTAATGGGAGTAGAGAATACAGCTTTCTCAAGCCACCCTTCCCAAGGCAGGCTTGTTTAAAAAAACAGGAGGAGCAAGTTGAAATCCACTCCTCCAAAATTAACCAAAAACCATGACTACTACTCACCACCTGGTACCCATGCCCTTCAACCTGCCAGCCATACTGCTGTTTGCTATCTCACCTTCTCACATAAGATCTCCAGTCAGGGAGGCTTTTGAAACACCTCCACTTTATTGTGGAAGTGGGTGGCACTTTACAGGCAGAAGTTGCCTTTACTGAAAGTTCACCTAGACAGAGTAGGGTGCAATAGAACTTTATCGTTTACACCAAACCTATTTATTTTATATATATACTTTTAAAATAATCTTGTTCTCACTCACCACATATACAAGGATAATCGAAGATGCTGTTTTTATTAGGCTAGGCTACAGACATTTTTGTCTGAGTTTGTGAGCTAGGTAACCTGTGAGTTACTCTGGATACCCACTGATAGAAGCTGAGCGCAAGTAATTTTGCACAGCTGCGTCCTTGAATTGCCCCTGGAGATAACATTCTACCATTGCTATCCTAGTCGATCTGTCATGGGTAGGATATAAGTATATCATTATGTTCCTCAGCTGAGAAGATTCCAGATAGAAAATCTTTCAGAGAGACTTATTTTGCCAGCATGGTGTCATCTCCGAATCTTTTGTTTAGAGAAAGTTACAGTGTAAGGTTTTAGGTATAGAGATTCTGGGACAAATTTTGCCTGAACTGGGACTGTTTTACGCTTAGAAAAAACACAACTCTAGGAGATAAATCCATTCATAGGAGGATTAAACACAGGAAGCTCATCAGCAACACATAAGCAATATATTAACCTTTACCATAGTCATAACCTCTGGCTGACATAAGGATGGGGCTGAGACAACAAGGACCTCCCTGGGATTTCAGGTAACCAGACTTTGTCCTCACAGCCCCACAGGATCCCTGATATAGGCATGGCGTTTAGAGCAAAATTTAAGCTGTTTTAACTGCAGAATCCAAGTGGCACACAGTGACTTCTGGAATCAGGAAAGTATTGTGCAATACAATAGTATTAGGGCAAGAATCTCTGCTCAGATCTACTTTTGATTTTCCTTTTGTTTACATTATCTTGAAGCTGTATATACATACTGTTCTGGAAATTGTGTCATTGCTGCCCGGTCATTGTCTGACCATGTGAGTCATGGACACCTCTTCAGCCTGTCTGGAGAAGAGCAAGTATTTCTGCTTTTCTTACTGTTCTCCAGTCATGCTCTGTAGACATGCTCTTCCAATTAATGCCCTGTTTGTGAGCTGTTACCACGTAAATCTAGTCAGATGTCACACAGGCAGAGTGTCATAGACTTCAGAAAATTTACTTCTCTTTGCCTGGCATGAGAGCATTGTGGTCAGTGGAATTACACTGATTTTAAAAAAGAATCAACCTCCAAACAGAAGCGGTTACAGAAAGTTGAGGAGGCATAAAAATGGGTAAAAGAGGAGTTAAGTTCACTACATGTCACTTACATGAGCATAATCTATTAGAAGCTACTTTAAAAAAAGAAATTCAGCAAGGATGAAAAAAAGTTTTTAAAATGTCAACCTATTCATGCAATTAATCAGTCTAGAGAGAGCATCTTTTCCCACGCAAGGTTGTTGGAGCAAAACTACTGGAATCATTCAGCAAACAATTAGACGATCCTATGGGGAGTGAGACGCTACAAAGGTAATGAGACACCTAGCTCCTCATTTCATAATAAAATTGTCCTGCTGTTCTTACAGAAAGACTCTGGGCAATGTAATGTCCAGCAGTCACACCAAGACTTAAAATACAGTCTGCAGAAAGATAAGTGGCCTTCAAACACCATAGATTCCTGATGTATAAGACTGGCACAGGACTCATGGCCCACTGGAGATGAGCAGAACCCCTGATGGGCTTTGTGAAAGCTCAAGAGAGACCCCATGGCCTGCTGCAGGCATCAGGACCAACCAGTTGGGTTTCAGGAAAGCCCAGAAGCAGCTCGGGGTCCACTGGCAGGCAGGGGTTCAGAAAAACCCAATGAAGGCCCCAGTTACCTTTGTTGACTCAGTACAGTCCAAAATATGGTGGAAAACTGAAGAAAGCAGGGAACAAAAGGGAATGGGAGACCATAAGGGGATGGAGGATGAGAAAAGTGTGGTTGGGAGGCTGGTGTGTGAAATGCTTTAAAAAATGTGGAAACACTATCTCTCATGATTAGTTACTGGAAAAAACAAGTTCTATTGCATAAACATTATTATTTGGTATTTTTAGGGGCTTGGTTTTGGTGTTTGGGTTTTGTGTCTGTTTTATTGGGGTTTTTCAGTTTGAAGGTTTTTTCTTTTTTGTGTGTGTTTATTTTTGTGGAGTTTTTTTGCAGGGGGTGTCTGCTGGTTTTGTTTGTTTTTTTTTTTTTCATCTTTAGCTGACAGAAGACTGCCTGAAAAAATAAGTGCCTCACCACCATAAACCATGAGGGAGTCAGAGCTCTCATTCACATTATTGTCAAATGCAGTGGAAAAGTACAACCCCTACAAAGTGACTTCTTGGTAGAAAGCTGGGCCAGACTGCTGAGTGCAGTACACAGGCTCACACAGTTATTTTCTTTGACTTGCCAAAGTGAGATTTGAGATAGCATGGAAGAATGGTTCAAAGAAATCAAAGAATAATTGTTCTGTCAATTCTATTTCAACTCTGGCAATCATATGTACATTATGAGAAACAAGTATTTCAGTATGTTTCATTCTTCTGAGTTTTTTTTCCCTTCCTGGTAAGGAATAATGTCTCATTTGCATAATTCACTATAAGGAAGAACACCACATTTTTAATAGGAAACAGTAAATTCTAAATTGATTCACTTCATAAACATTCACCAGTGATTGCTGCAGGATGAGAACAACCAAGACCTTGAGGACTATTTGGCAGAGTGTTGTGTATGAGATGGTTAAATGTTATTCTCCACTGGACTCTCCATATATGAAAGTGACATAATGCTTGCAGGATAACCTGACACTTAGTTCCAACATTTCATAAAAACGATTAGTGTATTTCAAATGAAGAAAGGGTTCCAATTAAAGGAAGAAAAAAAAGCTTAAAAAGGGAAAAAAAAAATAGAGTGCTTATTGAAACATTATTTTGAGCAATAATTTCCTTCACTGAGAATTAGGTTTAAGTAAAGCAACAACAAACATTCTTTGAATCAGAATACCATCCTTTTCCAATGTTTCCCCTTTCTGAGGGAATCTGGAAAAAAAAAATCAAATCTGATCAATTTGAACTCTGCAAAACAGAAACCATTTTGAAGTGTTTTGCAGCAACCTCTAACCACATGCAGATACTAAAGGCAATCAAAATGGTTAAGAGCAGCTTCCCTTTAGAAGAAAACCAAGTTTTTAGTGATAATTAAACTGCCTTGGGTTAGCAGCAGATAAGGAAAACCCACAAGCACAATAGAATTTCCTTTCTTCCTTGACTTTTCACACTAGAAACACTTCATTTCCCTATTAGAGTGAAGTATCTTTTTAAGCAGCAAAACCCCAACCTCTTGATAATGTCAAGAGCCTGAGTACAGACTAAGATAAATAGAGGACAAGTTGATGGAGTTGACAGTGGAAGTTATGCAGAGCTTTGCCTGACTCTCACCACAAACACAAAAATGTTTGGCTTGTATCATCTACTTTTTATAATCCAGGTGTAGGAGACTACTTTTATTTTCTCACATTAGTTCACACTATTTTTTAGTCATTGACTTCAGCAAATGTATTTTCGGTGTAACAACTGGGGGAGTTGTGCTTCAGGGCAGGGAGGACTGGACAAGACAGAGGGACATTAAGCTGAATAAACAGAAACAGACCTTCCTAATTTTGTTCAGATGGCTGCAGAAAACTGCCCTGCGCTTCAGCAAATGCTATTCATGCATTCTTTCCAATGGTATGGTCCCAGCACACCATTGCTATTGGTTGTCACCTTGAGAAACTCTGATTATAATAACCCTAATGGAATTTAAAGGTTTGTTACCCAATCCTGTGCCTTGCACTAATCCCACTCTGATCTTCTGTAACTCACTAAAATCACCTCATAAGCCTCAGGAAAAGGCTTTGTTATACTGCATGGTAATACCTGATATACTTGTTCTGAATGGAGATTTCAAACCCTTTTCTCATACAAATGACTAAAAGCTAAATTAAAATAAGAATTTTCTTCCATTTTCTTATTTTCTTCTTGCTTTTCAAAGGCATTATCTAAATATCCACTAATTCAGATACTCTAAACCAATATAATTTAAGACTATAGAGCCCAATGTAGATTCACTCCTAAATTGATTGGGGAATTATTTTAACTGGCAACAAACAATATTTTAAACAAGCAATACCTAAAATTGGTAGTAGGCAGATTAAATATGTGTAATAGAATAAGAACTTCAAGTTCTTAAACTTGGAAGTACTACTTACTTCTTCACCCCATTAGCTGGATGTGCCAGAAACCTCATTTGGATCAACTTCAGCTCTATAATGCATCCACATCATCATCTCTTTCAGCCAGACCAATGAACCACTTGGCTTTATTAAGTTTCTCAGACATTTCCCAAAACTTCATACTTAGGCTTTTTGACAACTGTTCTGATTGCTGTAAAAATAGGTCATGCAGTTTGTTAATATATAATCTTTCCTATTCATTTTCAATTCAGTACTCTGTGACTCACAGGTGAGAAGCCTATGTTACAGGTCATGAAGCATTACCATTGTGGAACCCACTATGCATGAGACCATGCATGTAGACCACTGGATAGGGCTTGTGAAAATTTCATTAGACCACACTACAGGAAGTCTAACTGTAGTTGAGAGTAATTTTAACTACCATTTAGGAAAAAAAACAATAAAAATCTCTTCCCATTACTATGTGAGACTTCTAAGAATTTCTGCTTGGCCATCCCAAAATAAATTATTCTTGTTTTTGGGACCACAGTCAAGTATTGAAGCCCCAAATCTTCCTCACTCTCTACCTTTCCTTACTCAAGGATTAAAATCATCAAACTTGTTTTTACTAGGCATTCCAGTCCATATTCTTGTTTCTAAATACTTTGAAAGCAGCAAGGGCTTATCATAAGGTAGTCAAATGCCTCTTGACCACCAGCTTCAATATTTCTTCCTACCTCTTCCAGTTCTAATTTGAATCAAATTTCAGAAGCCTGATGTCAGATATAACTACACAGTTATTGCCAGCAATTCTTTATGGATGAGAGGGAACTCTTAGTTGTGTTTGTTTGTTAATTTTCATCTACCATGGAAAATGGACATAAACAGAAGAATCCTGCATTATTGTTAATAGATTCAATCCCTGCTTACTTTTCCTCAAAAATTTCACTGAAAACATCCCTTTTTCATGTCCTTCATAGTCTTACTGATTAGACTGGATTTACTCAGGTTTTTCTCTTGTGATTTCCAACACATTTATGCTCTGAAAAAACTATATCACAGAGGGGGAGAAATCCAAAGAGGACAAGGAGAAACACTACTGAAAATGGCTTCCAGCTCACAAGGGTCTTGTTTAGATTACTTGCCTTCTTATTATTTGAGACAACTTTGCCTGTTCCATGAAAAACCTCAGGGCACAGTGACTTTGGCAGCAGCCTTCCTTATTGGTAGTATTTTATATCTTAGCAAGTTGCTGAACTCTAATGCCTTCCTCTCCACTAATATAAACCCCACAATTTTAGCTGCCAGTTGGTTTAAGGATTTAAAATGCTTATAAAGGCTCTGTCAACAATATTTCACATGACATTTGGGAATAAAAAAAATATATAAGAAAAAATATATAGCCTTTATCACCTTCTGCAATGAAGTCAAATAATACTACTACTTTTCTTGCCATCCTTTTTGCACACATAAATAGAGCGGAGTTCACAGCTCTGATTCTAGTTGTCCTTTGACACAGGCAGTGCCCAAGACTTACCAGCTGGAAGTCTGCTAGAGCTTTAAACTGTTCCTTCTTCTGGCTTGGTGAGTCAGCACTTGCTCCTAAAGGTAAAGAATTACAGAAGAGGTTGTTTCTTCAAAGTTTGAAAAGGAGGGGGAGGGCTGTGGGGTTATGGTTGGTTGATTTTGTTTTTTCATTTGGTAGTTTGGGGGTTTGTTAGTTTTAGAGTCTGGTTTTGTTTGTTTTATACACAGTAAGAAAATGCATATTTGTCCCTTGAACAGATGTCTCTGACCCCCGCTGGGCTCCCTGTCCTTGTCATTTATTTGTCTTTACTTAAAGAGTATGTGTAGCATCAGATAAGAAAGGGGAGAAAGGAACTGACAAAAACTGAAACTTCTGTAATTAAATCCAATGAGTGGACATTTATAACACAGACATTTCTGAGCCACC
Source organism: Chloroceryle amazona (assembly GCA_027560015.1). Classification (NCBI taxonomy): domain Eukaryota; kingdom Metazoa; phylum Chordata; class Aves; order Coraciiformes; family Cerylidae; genus Chloroceryle; species Chloroceryle amazona. The sequence continues at coordinate 42,957 of JANHFX010005814.1, read as the reverse complement.
TTGTTGAGCACCATTAACCTTTGTGCTGCAAATCCACCATACCAAAACATCTGAGACTGAACCACAGGAGCTTGTGAACATACCCAAGCCTCTTAAAACTAGCCTAGTGACTGTTCTTTGTACTTTAAATCTGTGACAGATAAAACCAAGCTTATTTGGTGAAATATATACAAATGTGCTATCAAATACTGGTGTCTTTCAGATTTCAAAGCACATATTTTCTTGTGCTGTTTTCCACATAATCTAGTCTCAAATAAAGGCATCAGTAATTTTGACTTGATTACACTATAATTATTCAAATATCTTTAATTTTATACTCTGGACTAATTTCCATATCTGTGGTTATCATCAAAAGAGATTGTTATAGATAATGTATCTCATGTATTTCCCCTAATTGGAAAATGCAGTTCTTGAACAATAACATCTATGACAACAACAACAATCCCATTTAAAGGCTACTTTGGCAATACAGCTGCAATTATTGCAAACAAACTATGGCTAGCCACCATAATTAATAGCAGAAGGACACACTGCTGATGGTTAACTTTGTACTTTTTGCCTAGTTTCTTCCTTGTGATCCAATAGACAATGCTGGAACTTTGCCACAAGCTCACAAGGTAAGCTTATGATTTATAACACACTAGAATATCCAGGTTGTATCCCAAATAAATTTAGCGTAGGTATTTTGTACTACAGACCCTCCAGAACCAGAAAACCCCCAAGTGGACCTTCCAGCAATCAGTGACACCCAGCATAGCCCCGAGTCATGCTGCAGCATCATTTTCTCTGTTAAAAGCATCCCCAGAAAACCTTCCTTGTTGGCAGATTCTTGCTGGATATAGAAACTGAGGGGAGAGAGATTAATTCACTGGAAAAAAGTGCAGCCAGGACAAATGTTGACAAGATCTACATCTTCCCTGATCTCCCCTAAATTTGTAAAAAAAATCAAGAGGAAAAATGCCACACAAAAAAAAGTGCATGGGAAAGATGAAAGAAGTGTAAGAATGGTTAGAAAATGGAGTCTGAGACAGTAGAAGAAATAGCAGAAAAGATGACAAGAAAATAAAAGGCGAAAACTAAATGTGAGAAACAACCACATGCTGAGGAGAGGAAAACCCAGGGATAGTCAGAGACATAAAAGAATGCAGATGCATGAATTTCACATTTGCCAAACACCAACATAGTTCTGAGCAAGAGCTTCAAGTGCCATGTACCAAAATAAAGACGAATGGAAATACCAAATGAAATGATGAAAATGAGAAATAAAACCAGTGTGAATAAAGAGTGGCATTGAGATTTAGAAGCTCTTCAGAGGAAGATTGCCTTATTGTGCTCTTTTTCAGAAGTCTGTAGAATAGGACTTTTAACATAACTCTTTTCTCTGAACACCTCCTCAGTACAAATAATAATAATAACAGTCAAAATAATTCATGACTAATGACTGTAAATGATTTTGTGCTCCTTTCCCTCAAGTTACTACCAGAAAATCACCACTGAATCTAGCTGCTTCCCTTGACAGCTCATCTTATCTCCCTCCTTTTCTTATTTCAGATTTAATTATGGGCTAATTCATATATTTTCTACCTTATAAGTGGAGCCAAAGAAGCCCCCTACAGTTAGCTCCATGCTGAAGCTGACTGCATGTTGTGTTGAATTTGTAATGAACACTCTTTGGCTGGCATTCGTCACTGCTTGTTCAAAGCCAAGAATTTTGGATAGGTAAATAACAAATGCTGGATTTGTCAGATCTCTGGAACATTGGCATTTTACTATGGATATTGCAGTGCCTGATTACCACACTACAATGTTAATATCTCTTTTTAAATACATGCTCTCAAGAAAATTATTTTCTCTACAGTCACATTTAATCATTAACTTTATACTTAGAGTACGGACCAGGTCCAGCAGAGCCTACTCTCTCTTCCTTCATACTGATATCCTTCTGCTTCCATTACATACATTGGGCTGATTTTTAGCAGTAACAAAGCCACAGAAAATGAAAGCCCAGCATATTACCTGGTCTGGTTGCAGATGTGAGCTGTGCTCAGAGATATCTGGATGCAAACCCACTCAAGTCTAGAAGCGTGTGTCCATGGCTTTCAACACATATCAATGGTCCCACCTTCATCAGACGCACGAGTGCCTGCAGTGGGCCACCAAGGTCCACCCAGCAGCACTGCCTTTTGGGCAGTGAGCTGTCAGCTCAACATGAAAATGATCCTATACTTCTGCTATCCACTACATTTGTCCATGTACTAGCAAGAATTTCTCTTTATTTATAGTCACAGCACTATTATGCATGTGAATGACTGTTTTCTCAAATGCCAGTAGTCAGATAGCACTTCTGTATTTGATAGGTGCTATTTTCTTTTTTGCAGATGAAACAATTGTAACTGAAATAGAATTAATACATAATAAAAGGCAGACAGGCTGTTGGACTGATCTTCTCCAGGATCCTTCTCCATAGCTCTATCCGTCCTTCATCTGTTGTAACCTATTAAGATGTAAGTGTCCAGGGAAAGATAGAAGGCAGTGGGGATTTAGATTTTCAAAAGTAACCTATTTTGTTTGCCTGTGCATTTTCCACTGTGGTGTCCCCAATCTAGAAAAATTGGTGGACATATCTCAAGAGTGAAGAAAAACTAATTCATGTCACCTTTAACTGTATTATTTTATCTTTCTGCTATGACACCAGCACATGACACCAGCACATGTATATTGTAAAGCTTTTTCTTTTTTTGGCAGAGGTAGAAATGGGTCTGAAATTTCACCAGCTCTATTTATAAGCAGAACCTGAGACAGAAGATGTAGACAGAGCATTTCCTTAATTCAGAGAAGTGACTTGAAGAGAGTAAGAGAAATGTCACTGCTGAAGGTCAGCTGCCGCCTCCCTTGTTCTGGGGCCCCAGACACCACAAGTATTTTTTGCAACTTAAAACATGCATTTTTAAGTCACAGGTTCATTATTTCTCAATAAAAGCTCATCATTATCTCTAATAAATGTTGGTGTTTTTTCTACTAGCAGCAGCTACTTCGCCATAGCATGAACTTTAACTAGTATGCATGCTGGTCATGTCTCAACACATTTCAATGGGCAAGGCTCCCCCATAATTATGGCTTGGTTATAAATCCAATAAATAACAATGCAACATGTGATTACATTTGCTTTTTATGCTGTCATACCACATCATAAATTCATATGGATCAATTTGTCTAGTCTCAAACTAAAGGACCCACTCAGCAAGCTGCTCTCCAGTTTTTCCCCTTCTGTGTTTCTAAATAGTATTCCCTAATACTGTTGGGAGAGCTAAAAATGAACTGGAGGTGGGGGAAAAGTGTGTTGCCTAGGAGGCAAAATATCCTCACATGTTCATAAAATAAGTGAAAACAACAAATCTGCATCAATTTTCCTTAAATAACAGCAGTCACACAATGGCAGGCAGCAGTACTCAGAGACAGCTGGTCCTTATTGAAATAAGGAGGAGAAAGAGAAGAAAACAGAAATCAGCATCTTTGAATACTGATATGGTTCATTTTGTAAATTGTTGATGACTCTAAATAGCCTCTACAATGCAACAAAGTTTTAGACAAACCTATGATAAAAAACATTTCCAACTTTTCCTACATCCATATGAGAAATATGATTTGTACCAGCTTCTGGCAGTGTTAACATGAGCTAGTACCACTTACATCCAGTAAGTAATTTATAGGTAAGCCGGACTGACACTTCAAGGAGCACCTTTCAGCAACAGGGAGGAACTGATCAGCTTGAGGAATGTTCTTAACACTAGATCTGCTTCCTCACTTTCAAAAATACTTTCTGATGCAAACCTCCAGCGTGTGATTAAGCTGACACTAGGTCCCAACAGTCGCTGACGGCCTCACACATCTACTGCAGGCAGTAAGCAGCCTGTTGTCTGCTCTTCAGAGATTCAGCAATTAACAATTCATTTTATCATGCAATATTAACAGCTGTTAATAACAAAGCCAACCAAAGCAGCAGCAATATGAATAACAAAAGGAAAAAAACCAAAACCTCTCCCAGTGCCTGCTCCACAGCATCAGTGGTGATGATGATGTAATTACCATCAGAGGGTTGGGTTCATACTGGTTTTATTTATATCTGTACACATTCCATTTTTATTATTTTCATTTTCATTAAAGCTGTTCTAGCTTCCTTTTCTAATTGCCAAGTCTGTCTCCCTTATTCCCTTTCTCTTCTCCTTAGAGAAGGGTGGGAATTTAACCGAGAGTGTCTGTTAAAGGTCTAAGGGGCCACCCTGACCCTAAACCATGACATTTCTTCAGAAGTGTGGAAGTAGTTTATTCAGGGATGAAAATAGGGAGAAGTAGAAAGGCTGGAGACAGGAAACCTGCTTCCCCATGTCAGTTCTGGACTGAGAAGACAACTGGTTTAACTTCACCAAAATACATTTGCATTCAAGGCAAAACAGGTGTACGAACCAATCCTGGAGCGCCCCATATGCATCACATTGTCCGGCCGAGGTAAATGTGACACACACAGAGACAACCAGCTTCATGCAACTGCTGGGGCTGCCTCACTAGCAGCAAGGCTATTGGGGAAAAAACAAAGTGTGAATAAAAAAAACCTTGGCCAGTTTGCTCAATAGATGGGATCACTTGACCCTTAAGCAAAAATCAGAAAGAGGAAGGGACTGAATATGCCACAGATGGTCACAAAAGCTTCATTTGTCCCATGGTTCCTATTACAACTACATTGGCACTTTTTTTTTTTAATTTAGAAAATTAAACTATTGATAGGGCAGGATGTTTCTGTTAGTTATCTCTTCAGACTGAAGCAGTCAGAGGTCTGAAGTGGGGAAGAAGTGGCTGACCATCCCCAATAGAACAAATGCCAGATACAGCAGAGATCAACCCCTCAGTGAAAAAAAAAAAAGACACAAATACAAGGGTTTGGGTTTTGGGTTTTTTTTTTTAGATATGGATATATATCTAAGAACACTGCAGGTATAGAAGTGCCCTATTTCAAAACACAGCTGTCTGATTTCCTCAGCCCACTGTAGAGCTCTACAGGCAATTCTCGCCCTGCTTCACTTCCTGAACTCCTACTGGAAATCATTCATGCAGACCAAACTGAATGCAAGTGATCTGCATTGCAGATAAGGGAGGTGAAAGACATGTTTGTTTAACTGATTGGCTAAATTACTTGACTTAAATTCTTGTCTCCAAAGATTATATTTAATCCCATTGATATTTGCATGGTGATAGCAGAGGTTTATGCTTTAATCTGTCTGAATTAAAGAGAATAAATTGGGTAAGAAATCTTTAAAAATAAAGCTGGACTACTTATCTCATTTATTTTATCTTTCCTTTGGGACTCATTGCTATTTTGATTTGATACTTACCCTTTTCCCTGAATTCCATATTATACCAAATTGATTACAATGATTGCTATCATCTATATAGTCCTAACTGTAAGCCTCTTCAATAAACCTCTTCTGCTTTGTTTCCGCCAGGTTCTGTAATGGCATCAGGACACAGAGAACAGCCTCAAGCAAGACCCAGCCTGAGAGTTCACTTTGCCTATCTGTATCTCTTCTCTAGTCTGATGAAGTCAAGGAGCCCCATTATCACCCTCAGTGAGGACCATACAAATGATATAAAGGAAAAGGCACAGAATGAAAGGAGCAACAGGCATCTTTGAAAGACTACAGAGATCATTAACAACTGACTGCTCTAAGATGTATGGAAAATGTCATTTTCCTGTTGCCTGGGAAGGAAGAAAAAGGGCAGGGGATTTTGTGAATACAGTACAGTCAGTATTTCAGTTGGAAGACAGCAGTTATATAAAAAATTATGTTTCAGAAGGGGAAATCCTAAAATATTTCCCCTCAAGAAGTTAGGTCAGATTTATTTAAATAATTACCAGGGTAACTTAGTTGTCATCAGAAAAGTTATTTAAAATTCGCTTTCTAAATCAAATCTTTAAAAAGAGACAGAAGGGATCCTAGTCCTGCAGCACTGCTGCTTAGCCAAAGAATTCAAAATTCAAATCAGACTATTAAATGCAAGAAGATAAAGAATAATGCACAGTGATTACTTTTGTTCACTGCTTCCAGCTTTGCTCTACAGATATTAAATATACTTAAGACTCTGGCACGTTATTATCTCTTAAATTACTTTTTGTTTATGGTAAAATCTTGGATACACTTTCCTAACCATAAGTGTGGCAGAAAGTTGAGCTTGAGTGACAATGACAGACTTAAAATTATAAACGTAAAATGCTTTACATGCAACCAGTGCACAGATTGTATCAGGAAATAGTGGGCTGTATACACCCCTCTCTCTCTCTCCCCCCTTTGCTGAGCAGATAAATCAGGAGTGCTATTCCTAAACCTTAAAATCAAATAGGTAAATCATCTGTTTAATTTAGTAATGCCTGCGGCTTTAATATGTTAGATTGAAAGACTTGATTTCTGAGTATTAGAAGAGTAATGAGTAGCACAACTCTGCAAGCCTCTGACTTGGTTTTACTTTTCCTGACTAACTTTAATCAACTGTTGCAGTCACTGATCCATGTTCATTGCAGTGCATGTAAAATAGCAAGAGCCTTTTGTCTCACAGTGAAGTGGGGGGAAGAGGAAACTGTCTGTGCAGTAGAGGAGCCCATAAACATCCTGTGAGCTTTAAAAAAAAAAAAATCAGGAACACCTGCTGCAAACATGCCGGATAAGTTGAAAAGCAAGGGTATGGTAACTGATTGGTCTGTGCTGACTCCCCCAAATAAACATACTGTGCTCAAATTCTCAGGAGCATGAAATAAAACAAATCCTCAGTGATTCACAAAAGACAAAACCAGCCCATCAACAGCAAATGCATTTCACAGCCATGCAGGCATAATGCTGACCCAGGAGATAAAGGCAGGGAATGCCAACCAAGGGGCAAAATGACAAGGAAAGACAGGACAGGTCTCCCAAGGAACAACCCAGAAATGAAGGCAGGCTCAGCCACGCACTGTGCAACCCATTCAGGTATTTTACACTTACTTTGACCGCCAAGTGTGCTCACTGCCTTATTCCTTATTAACTTTGACCCATTATGCTGTGTGAGAGGAAGATTCTCACCTGTTTAAGTACTGCTAAAGCTCCAGCTATACTGAATATCTACTTTGAGTCTTCCAAGGAATGAGAAACCAGATGCATGGAGGAAAGGAACATTTCTCCCTGTTCAGAGGCCACATAGATCAGCCACACATCATTCCCTTTGACAAATTCCAATGTTGCTTCCAGCCTGGAAGAAAAAACAGCAGGAAAGAAAATTGTGACTTGCCTTTTGTTACGGAGGGAATAACTTAAGGCTTCTCAGATTTTGTTTACTAGGAACATTGGGTATTGATTCTACCTTTATGCATACAAGGCACAGTGAATGGGCTTCAGGATTTGACTCAGTAACAATCACACTTACACATTGAGAAACACACTGATTTGATTTTTAAAGTATTTTCATAAGACTTCCAGCATTACGGACCACTGTCTCTTGGCCACAACCGTGGAAGAGCCTGTCTTCCAAATAAATCAGACCCTGAACATCTCCAATCAAAAAGTCAGTCAGCTCTATTGCTGTAGCACTCTGCTTCTCACCAAGGTCTATTACCTTAGACAAAGCCTTATGCTAATGCCACTACAGAACTTCTGTTTTATACCAGGTCTGCATATGAATAGCTTAAAATGCAAGCAGTGAAAAACAAAAACCATAGTGGTCTTAGAGGTGCTACACAAGTGAATGAGTCATAAGTACACCAAAACAAAAGCTAAGCAAGGCTACTTTGTCTTTTGCCTTCATATTTTTCATTACTCAGGAACAGTTTAACAGGGAAGCATGTTCAGAACGCACAGTCAGTCAGCAAACCCGACATTGCCTCTCAGTGAAAAGCCAGTTGATGTTATGTTGCAAATTAACCTCCAGTATGGCAACATACAAAAAAATATCTCTGGCTCAAAAATAGTTACAGAACTAAAGGATGAAGAATGGTTCAAAATTCAGTAACATCACGTCTTCTGTACCAGCCCACAAGATGTGGCAGATGTACCATGCTGCCTTGTGACGTCTGTGCCACAATGAGACTTTCCAAATACAACACATCATACTCTAACTTGTCACTCAGAGGAGTCACACCAGTGCCTGCTAAACCAAAGGATATCTATAGAATGACAGCAAGAACTGTATTTCCTCCTCCAAGAATGAAACTCACTCCTTTCCATGCTTCCACCCAACAACACCCTAAAAAAATCTTGTGTTTGAACTCTGGATATGATCTTGGATCAGAGTACTCGCATGTGTTAAAATAAACACTAAGTGGCCTATGGCTGATTCCAGCAGGCACAAGAAAATAGGTAGGTCGGTATTAAATTGAATCTTGCATTTCCCTGGGTTTCACAGAAGCATTTCGCTCACATTAACACTGCATTGAGAAGCCAACAAAAGAGAGAGTTAGAAACAATTTCAAGCAATTTAAAATATGTATAGACTGTGGCTTCATGATTACAATAAAACCTACTGCACTTTTGGGGAACCTCCATTGTTCAGGTCTTCAGCTCTATGAGAACTTTTCCATTATTAACAGGAGGTTGAAAGTAATTTAATGATTCTTTTAAACACTATGAGCAAATTGTTAAAGTGAGCCTCTGTAACCATGGAAGGAATTTGTGCATGTTCTTCTAGATACAGTTTGACTCTTATCTCCAAAGACAACATGATTTTCTCTTTATTCATCACTTCTGGCTCTAATGCTAGATTTGTGTAGCTTACTCAGAAATGGAGTAAAGGAGAACATAGAAGCAGCATCTGCTTCAAGGGATTTCAGGCTCTGTAGAGTTTTACAACTTCTCGCAATTCCTCAGCATTCATTTTTCAACATCACAGTCTCTCAGATGTTTTGACAAATTAGTGGGCACATTTTAAGAGAATCTGAGAAGGAAAACTATTTCATATCATCTTTGCACTGCCCTGTTAGTAAGACATTTTTGCTAATTGTGACCAAATATAGTTGTTTTTTTTCAGTAAGAGCTGTAAAGACTATGTAATCAGCTCTGCTCATAACTAGAAGTGGTATCTCAGGCTATTCCACAGAAAGTTGGACAACAATATTTTGGCTTGCAATTCCTAGCACTAAATTAACTCTTACATTTTGTATGAGGAAGACAGCATCGAGAACAAAGCAGCAGACTGTTTATCCATCATGCAAAAAGCAGTCTTCAATTAATTGTAATTAATCATTAAGTGGAAAGACAGAGAACTCTTGTCTGGCACTGATTATTATCATCAGGAAATTACTGTTTCAGGGTACAGAGTAACTGGTTGTAAGCCGCAAATATACTAAACTAGGAACTCGCCTCCTGTAGACACAGCTTAAAGCAACTCTTGTTTCTTACAGGAGGCAAAGGTGCTAAACCCCACTCTGTCAGATGCTGCAGTAATCCTGGGTGACAAAGACTGCACGTCTTCATTTACAGGGATTAAGGAAAGTTATGGCTTCCCTAACAATTCCGTTCTGTTTTCAGAAGTGTTTATAACAGGGGAGTTATTACAGAAATTCAACTGATTTCTTCAGAAAAAAAAAACACACAGAACCTGTATATTTTTATTTCTAAAGTTCAATATTTGAAAATGTTAGCTTCAGATCAAAACAAAATTACATCTAATTTCAAGCCAAAGGAAACCTCAACATCATAGCATTTCTGTAGCTAAAGAAGAGTCCATTGCACCATCTGCTGGACACTTCCATCAGGTTCTGAAAAAGACAACACTGCCCACAGGTACAGGACTGCTTATTTCATACCCTGCTCTGAGGCAGAAGCGCTGTGTCCAAATGCAATCACTGCAAGCCTGTAAAAACCAGTCTGAGCTTAAGGGCTTCTGCTAAAAGGTAAAACCGAGGCTGCAGTTTGCCAGTACCAAGGGCAATGTTTCCAAGTGCTTTCTGGTTTGATAGGACAGCCCGGTGAAAAGAAGGGTGAGCAAGGTCTCCAAACCACATTCAGCTATGCACCTGCAAAGAGGACATTCTTGGGGGAAAAATAAAAAAAAAAGAAAACACACAATTGCCGTATTTCCCACTTCTGCAAACATTTCCCCATCTCTTTGAGAGCTTCATACATTCAACTCTTACTAAATTAGTGTTTTCTAGTAGATGGCAGATAGAAATATTTTTTGCATAGGTTTTAAAATCTGATGTTGTTCACAAGTGTTGTCCTCAGGGTTCAGTTTTGGGACCAGTCTTGTTTAATATCCTTATTGATGACCTGGATGGGGGGATCGAATGCACCCTCAGTAAATTTGCAGATGACACAAAATTAAGTGGGAGTGTCGATCTCCTCGAGGGTAGAAAGGATCTGCAGAGGGATTTGGGCAGGCTGGAGCAATGGGCTGAGGTTTAACAAGGCCAAGTGCTGGGTCATTCACTTCAGTCACAACAACCCCAGGCAGCGCTACAGGCTTGGGGAGGAGTGGCTGGAAAGCTGCCTGGCACAGAGATGGACCACACCAATCTCTTCAAAATGCCCAAACATCATCTTTTTAAAAGAACAGCAGGAAAGAAGGGGAAGAGGAGTCTTATACTGATATATTTATCTGCCTGTTACATTTTGGTTAGCAGTTAATTTCAGACACAGCCTTTCAGACGACAGAAGCAATGATTGCACTTTGAATCCCATAAAAGTGTGGGTATCACCTGCTGCTTCATTTTATGCCTTTTCTGTCCCTGCTTTTTTCTCAGCAGTCTGTAAAGACATGAAGGAACTAATTACTACATTCTCATTATTTATGTTTAAATTTGGACCTTTAAGAAGCAGGTATTAAAAGTTAACACAATTTAATGAGGATGAGGAGCAGAAAAACTTAAGAACTCCCAAAGACCACACCAATAAGACTGAATTTCCCTGGAAAACAATTTAGGCACCACAGCAATTGATGCTACAGATGCAAAGCAGTGAGAGTTGGCATGTTTGGAATTTCATTCAATATTTCTTCCATCTATTTATCTTTGTCTCTAACCCAGTGGCCAGGGGCTCAAAGTCAGTTTCTGCTCAAGTATCATGTTATTCTCCTTCTAGACTATGGGGAAGTCATGCTTTCATAAAATTCACAGGTATAAAAATCAATAGTTCTGTATTGTCCTGGTCAATTAAATAATTAACCTTTGCTAAGTAATTCTTACACCTTTTTTTTCAGTGACAGTAATATCCAAAAGTTGTATTTCCTCTGTTTTTGGTGAGAGGGGCTCTGAACAGGAAGAGGATCCTGCCTGGTGACCCCAGGCTATTCTAGAAGATGTCACTGAAAAGAATCTCTTCCAACACTAGCCTGCAATTTTATTCATCCCCAGTTCAGCTGATGCCAGTGGCCTGGATTCCTCCTCCTTGTTAGAGATAAAAATTGCCCAAGGCAAACATGACATACTACACTATTTCAAAAATCTGTTTGGGAATTCAAAATCCAGAAACAGCTGGACTCTGCAATTGCTCCTATGCCCTGCTGACACATTAAAAACCTTTCCTCCCTTCAGTCTTGGCAATAAAACCAGTTTGAAAACTTCTCTATTTGTGTTTTTGCCCAGTGTCTTTGCCCCCTCCTCCCCTCCTCCTTCAGTTGCACCAAGTTCACAGGCAGAGAAAGAAGCTAAAAGCAAGAGGCATCCACAAAAAAAACCTGAAACCCTAGATCACATTGCCTCCTCCAGATAAGGCAGGCATGAAAGTCATCCTGAAAATTCAAGTTTCCATAATTTTTCAAGTGCCTCCTTAAGAAACTCCCTAGTAATCACATTGTTCCTAGATCTCCTGGAGTTTATTAAGAAATACCTCTGTAAGCAGAAACAAGACCTGTCTGCTGAGTGCTTTATCTCAACAGAGAATTTGTTGGGTACCAGTCCTAATTGGCTTCTCCATAATTTAGTCCTGACACCAGCTGCATATACAGAGAAGTCTCCAGAGGCTGGAAAACTCTACTGCTGTTGCGAGCACAAAACAGCTTCCGGGGTTTGCAAGACAAAAAAGCACTCAGAAGGGGCTTAGACATCCAACCAAAACTGCACAGCAGTTAAACAGCAGTAAGTGCAGGACCTCTAGGAAACAAACTGGATAGAAATATGAACATCTTCCATCCTGATATTCCTTGCATGTATATCAGAATACATGGGTACATCTTAGACACTAATATGATCCAGGTAGAAATCATAGCCAGATAAAATAAAAAATATTAAAAAAAGATGTTTTGACAGCTCTGAGCTGAGCAGCACCCATTTGGGCTTATTAAGTACTCAGCTGGGAGGCTGGAGAACTGAGCTCACCATTCCTCCTACTGACTTCATGCCCTAAACCAAAAGTATTAAGTACACAATGTATTTCATTAGAATAGATATCATCATGGATACGGGTGTAGAAATCCTCACTTGACTCTCAGCATGCAGCACAGTTGCTGGAACACAAATTTATAGCTGAGGATAATGAGGAAATACACAGAATTACAGCTCAACCACACAAGTGCATCTCTGACTGCCCAGGAGAGACTGGAGTACCAAGCACTGCCCAGTTATCAGAAAGAAATAATATTCATTTTCTCTCACATTTGCTCTGTCTGCTTTCCAAGAGTTTGCACACAATTTTCACAGGGATTTCCAGACTTTCTGGTCTTCTTATTCTATATATACATCTCAGTGTAGTCAACACAGACGTGAAGAAGTGCCAGCTTCCAGAGGTCACAATTCATACAGATGAGATGCATGATGTTTAATGATGAAGTCCATCTACTTAAGATAGAACTGCATTTAGTTGTAACTCTCCATTTGACTTTAATATATACTTAATATACACACATGTATTATGCATATATCAGATATATGCAGAAGACAAGTTGTATTATCAGCTGAACTATTCGGGGGAGGGGGGGGGAAATATACTCAAAGGCATCCAAGGACCCCTGTAATAATCAAAGATGTCAAAGGGGTTCCAGAAGGAGATGTACCAAGGGCTTAGTCCCCAGGAGAGAACAGCAGGTTTGGATCCTGTTTCATTGCTAGGGAACATGTGCATTGTCACACTCTTGACAGATGGCCAACCACCAGAAACCATTGTTTGGACCCTTTCAGTCATGCTTTGGTTGTCTCTAAGCTAAGGAAAACAAAGCCATAAACACATTATGACAATAAATCATCTACTGTTTTCATGAGGGAATCTGTACACACAAATCGGCTGAAGAGCCATGTAGACAGGAGGTCACAGCATGAGAGCAATGTAGCTGATGCAATGACACTTTCCATGCAACAAATGGTACCTATTTTTTTTTTTTTGCCAACACTCAAACATTTAGATAAGACACATTATTCTGTCTTGTGACATAAAGCCACTTCTAATCACTTACCTACTAAAGTATGGTAAAACAATCAATGCAATTAAGATTAATTATTCTGTTAGTGTGAAAACCGGTGTCCCCCGAATTTTATATTACAGCATTAAGAACGCCAAAGAGAAAAAGCTACTCAAGAATCCCCTCCAGAAGACAAAAACTTCCCTTCTCTCATCTAACAAAACAAATAAAAAAATAATGAAGAAAATAAACCAATTGACTTCCTTCTAGAAATGGCCTCCCATACTGCCATTATGTAATCCTCAAGGTGACATGATTTAGGCTGAAAGCACCAATAGATTACCAGAAGGAAGGAATAAAAATAGGACAGAAATGTTAAGTGCCATTCTCCTGAGACTCATGAACACAAAGGACGACAGAATCTTGCCATCAGTTCAAGAAAAAAAAAGATAAAAAAATAAAGGAAGAGTTTCAGAATCCTACGCCCTCCACTCTTCAAAGTATAAGCTACCATCCATCCAAAAAGTCAGGCCTTAAAGCAGGCAAAGCCTATCTGTTCTCAACAGAAACTCTAGCAGGATTTTAAATTAGCCTACAGATTTAAGAAAGTATCACTTTTTATAGCTTTGTTGGGGCATTGGAAGGAATTACAAATCATAAATCAAATGATTAGCATAGTCTCAAATTTTCACATTTGGTTCAGGACACATTGTAAAAAAAAAAAATGCCTGAAGTAATCCCTACCCCAGAACCCGTTCTGTTTAAGCTTGCCATTTGTTCCTTTTAGAATATTCAGCACGTACTTTGCACATAGCACATCTTTTATATATGTTATGAAGTTTTTCAATAGATGTGATGTGGGTGCGCCCCCCCGCCCAGGTCCTCCCAAAGCTTTTTAAATCATCTCAAGAAACATAACCCTCACAGTGGCTCTCACTTGATGAAAGTGTCTTTTCTACCAGTACCACTGATGTCAATAAATGGCAACAACCGTGACTTCATCAGTAGTTCAATTCCTGTTTTGCTTTGATCTCCAGAAGACTTCGCTTCCTCTAGTATTACAGAAAGGGAGAAGTCAGAATAGGAAGCCCAGAATAGACAGCAGCTGGAAGCAAACCCCTTTTTGCAACTTACATATAAGGTGCAAAGTCAAAGTATTTTTTTTCTGCTGCTGCACAGCCAAAAGGTAGGTCAGTGCACAAAGGCGGTATAGTAAGATCTGGTTTTCACTTATTTTTCACAAGCAGGAGGTTGCCTCACCCTCCTGTGCACAGCAAGCTCCAGGAAAGACATATGGTGCTCTTGATCTCTAGCAGTGACAGAGTACATGTCATAAGCTATCACTCCCACCCGTCACCTTAAATTATACAATGAGCAGAGACGAATTTGATGATGCCTGTAGTCCATTCGTGCACCTGTAGACAGCTCCAAGTGATAGGAGTAGCCCTATGTAAATCCCCCAGGGAGAGTCCAATAAAGAATCACAAAGGGCAAACAGCCCTACTTGAAGGAGCTGGGTTTTGTCCTTCATCTTTAAACACCGGGAGACTCCTGACCATGTGGGACCCTGGGAAACTCATTCTACTGCAAAACACGTCTGCGATGATGACATTCCAAACACCTTACTGTGGAGCACCCTACTGCACCCCACATCCAATGGACAGTGCAGAAAAAGTATTGCCAGATGGCAAATTTCTGTATATGTCCAGTGCTCTACCCACTTGTCGCTTGAACTTGATTAAAATACTTGCCATAGCAGCACCATCAAAATAGGACTTAAAAATTGCACAAAAATCTATGTACTCACCTGAATGTGATTACACTGAAAAGCACTTCAGTTACTGTTTTCAATGCATTAGAAGATTACAGGCTTGCATTTAGGCATATTGCAGAACTTACTAACCAGCATAATCATTCAAGGGGAAGCCTGAAAGAAAATAAGGAAATTCCATCTTTGCTTTTTTTTTTATTTTACAAAACAGGAAAATCCTTTGAGAACATCTTGAAATCCAAAACCAGACATAACTTCCCTAAAGATTAAATCAGCCTTTAGATATGTACACACTGTTCACTCTGACTGCTTTTCATAAATATATAACAGAACAGCCCTTAGTGAGTGGTTGCACCTATGTTTAGACTACAGTTTGTAAAATGGAGTGCAAGTTCAGAGTAAAACTTACTGTAAAACTTATTCTTCAGATAGTGGGTTTAATTCTCATCTTATTTGCAGCAGTAATTTCACAAAAGCCACTTTGCTTCACTGATTTGTGAAACAAGCTCAGAGGCTTCAGAACAGGTTTTTAAATCGACGAATATGAATCCTGCACACTGACCTCATGTTGACACTGAGTGGAGGATTTCTCCACTAATTGCAAGAAATCTTAAGTGAAAGCAGATGAAAGTTACATTACTAAGGAAATTATATTTGTGTGAAGCTTTTCGTTTGTTTGTGGACTTTCACAGCTATTCAGCTCACTGAGATTTTTCATACAGACAGATACACACAACAAGAGTAAGAAGGATGAACCTCAAAGATGTGTTCATAGCTAGCACACACACTTCCATCATGCTGTGGTCTTCTATCCTGCTTGCTTAAATCATCAATGTTAGAAGACAAACAAGCCATGTACAAAATGGAGCTCTTCTTTAAGAACAACCACTATTGATGAAGCCTGATCCAAGGGGCGATTTAAAATTAAAGTCTAAGCTGAGTGTAAACAGATCAGCCTCTGCTTACTACAGGTAAAATAAATGTATGTACCTTTCACTTTTTCATTTATTATGTATCTCTTCGGTTTACCATTAAAAAAACTAAACCAAAAAACAACCAGTATAGCATCTATCACCAGCATGTTCTCACTAGAAAAAATAAGTATATACTCAGGAGAGAAAAATGTGGTCAGATGACAGACATTGGCAAGGCAGGCTGTGGTGAACACTATTGCTGTGGGTCAAGTTGCTGGAGCTCTAGCCATCCCACAGGCTGTGGTGCTGCCAGGGCAGAGGACGTGCAGGCTCTCACAGGGCAGAGCTCATGCTTGTCTCTGAGGAATCAATTCACATCAAAATGCAGGACTGTGACCTAGAACATGTCTGTTGCAAGAGTCACTAGAATTTTAGAGTTTCCTGACTCCTTAGTCACTTTATTACCCAATATGAACTGTATCTACCTCTTTTAATTGCAGGTTTCTTTGTAGAAGGAAGGACATTTGGTCATAAAAACAATGCACTTATGAATTTCTCCTCTTTGGCATGTAGCTGAGTCCCTGAGTGTGATAAAGAAATAGCTAAGAGAAATTCAACCATGAATCTTATTTCATGAAGTTACATATACACAATTTGTTAGCATTTTCAAAACGTTTATATTTTAACTGAAAGGAAAACAACATTCAGAACAGCATGCTTAAAATTTCACCATGGGTGTTTTCTGAATCAGGATTGGGGGGGGGGGGGTAATAAATCTCTAGCAAACTACTCATTTTGATCTGGGCAATATCTGCTGTGTTTGTTTTTCCTTAAACACACAGAAACAAAAATAAATGGCCCCACTGGCCAGTAATTTTCCTCTTTTCTAAGGAACTCCAAGACTAATATGTCACCTTCAGACAAAAGACTTGGGCTGCAGGCTTTTTCAAGGCACAGAAAATGGCTCTGTTCCTTCTGGGGTTTTATTAAGGCAGCAAGCAGCCTGTCACTTTCTCTTTGCATTTTGTTGTTTCAAAACACTCCAACAAGCAAACAATTAGCTCAATGGGCTATACTGATTACAGGCTCTTTGAAAGGAGTGAAGCATGAGCTCTTCGCTGGAGAGTGACAGTCCTGAAACCTCCGATAAATACCAAAAAGGAAAGGGGAATACCATTTTGCCATCACCAGCCCTCTCCTGAGGTCTTCCTGGAGCTAATGTCCTACCTCCAAAAGGCTGACAAACACAAAATCCTGCTGACAAGATTCTCCTTCACAGATAAGTATTTCTAACCACTATGAAACTAAACAGCAAAATGCTTTTTTGCCTCCACCATCATGCCTACCTGTCAGCATTTTTTGTGCTAATTTTAACTAGCTAGCAAAAAGGGCTTCAAAGATGTTGGGTTTTTTTCCTGACTGTCACTGCTGATGGAAAAATTACTCTTGCCATATTGCTGTGCTGCTTCGTGGCTCTCCTGTCCTGTTTGACAGTGGCCTGAGG
This sequence comes from Chloroceryle amazona, assembly GCA_027560015.1. Classification (NCBI taxonomy): domain Eukaryota; kingdom Metazoa; phylum Chordata; class Aves; order Coraciiformes; family Cerylidae; genus Chloroceryle; species Chloroceryle amazona. The sequence goes on along the minus strand of JANHFX010005814.1, from coordinate 25,424 downwards.
ATATAGACTTGAGTGCTTGTTCTTTGCCACTGGTTTCAGGACTCAAACAAGCTCTAGGTTTTACAGTGTCACTGCAGATGTGGCCAGTGCCATGCTCCTCCTGAATGCCATTTGGAAAGTAAGAGTCTCAACACAAAGACTTTATCCACAGTCTCATAGTTCTCCTATGAAGACAGACAGAGTACGGTGTTTTCAGCCTAGAGAAGACTCCAGGAAGACCTTATAGCAACTTTTTGGTACTTTAGGGGGGCCTACAAGAAAGCTGGAGAGGGACTTCTTACAAGGACATGTAGTAATAGGACAAGGGGTAATGGCTTTACACTGAGAGTAGAATTAGATTAGAAATTAGGAAGATCTTCACTGTGAAGGTGGTGAGACACCAGAACAGGTTGCTCCATCCCTGGAAGTGTTCAACAGCCAGGCTGGATGGGGCTTTGAGCAACCTGGTCTAGTGGGAGATGTCCCTCCCCATGGCAGGGGAGTTGGAACTAGATGGTCTTTAAGGTCTCTTCCAACCCAAACCATTCTATGATTGGACAATGATGATTCTAACAGCAACCTATAAATCCAGCAATGAAAGCATTTTCATAGAACAGCAACTATGAAGCCACATCACGTGTCATGGAGAAGATTAGTTTTCCTAGACAGAACTGGTATAGATCCCCAATCTATCTATAAATAAAAAAAATACTGAAAGACCTTCAGTATGCCCAAGAAACAAGCAACACACAGTTTCTTATTTATCTACTTCAGATGAAGAAAATAATAAGCTATAACTGCTGGATTCTATAGTTCCTAAGAATTTAGGGATTAATTTATACTGTGAAGAAACTCGGTCATCTCAAAGCTTAAAACTGAGAAAGGTTCCATCTTCTCCAGAGAAAGTTTATGCCAAAATATTTGAAGTCTTACACTGAGAGCACCAGGTTTTGCTGGGGATTATTACAATGAAAAAAGCTGAAGTAAAGATGCCCACTGCCAGTGGTTTATTCTCTTTTGCAAACTGCTATTCCCTACACATGACTAATTCTTCTATCCCTACACCTGCCCAATACCCTCCTACCTGCCCCAGTTGCTGTACAGACTGCTGGGAGAGTATGCACAGAAAGCAGTTCACTTCATCTTTGCACACTAAACAGAGTCCTTACTAAGCAAATTAACACTGCAAACCACTTGTCCAGTTTAGCTAATGGGAAAGCTACAGATGTTATAAAGTGAAAAAGAATGAGCCTAGTGCATCTACTTGATGAGAGGTCACAGCAAATTCAATTTCAGTAACAGCAAGAGTATTTTAGACTTAGATTAAGAGGTTTTCATAGCCTCTATATTTACAGCACAGAACATGAGGTGAGTTGATTAATCTTCATCAAACAGTAAGTAGTACAATGAACAAAAGAATAGATAACCTCAATTTCCTAGCTGATTGGTTTTTCTAGTCCTATTATAAACTAGTAACTCCTAACCTGGAAAAATCTTGAGATCATTTGATGTCAAACTTTAAGAAGAATGCTTTAGAGTACTCATGCATTTAAAAAATTAATAAGGTTTAATTAAAATCTGTCCAACTGGTTTTTGCACACATGCTCCTGCAGAGGAAGCATTTGGATGTCCATTCACTTGCACAAGATGGGAAAATGAGCTTTGAAAAGGATTGCTATGGGACTGAATCGGCCACCATTCCAAATAAACTCCAAGATTGTGAGTATCTGGAGTTTGCTATCCTGCAGATTCACTGGACAGGAACTATGTAGCATGAGTTGTACCTTTATTGTGAAAAACATCCATATAACTTTGTTATTCTTGTTATCCCTTGATATTCCGATACAGCACTGACTGGAATGGCTTTATGTACTATATTCTCTGCTCTTTATTAGTGATCCAGGAGAAGATGAAGTGCGCTTCAGCATGGATAAGCTAAGCAGCTTGGTCTTGTTACTCGTATTGCAACAAAATGAGGATTTTGCTCTATAAGCAATAGTGACACAAGAGTGACTGTACACCTCTGTCAGTTTAGTACCTTGATTCCTGCATCTATCCCCGCAAGCTTTTTGTCTTCTCAAACATGCGAGTGTTGACTCAATACTCTGTCATAACTTTTTTTGTTCACAGCTCTTCAGGGTACGGTGTCCCTAAGACCAGGCGAAGACATTACACAAACAACAGGTGAGCTTTGCAGCACACATATTAATCTTTCGTAGTGCTCAGTAACTTTAGTCCACTACGTAGAAAGCACTTATTCACTACCGGGTCAAGGAAAAGCATCCTGAAGGTCATTAGCACTATATTTCTGAAGTTCAAGTATACCATCGCTGGCAAACACAGAAGCTAAACAGTAATCACAATGCAGTGCAATAATCAGTAACATTCATAAGAAATCAACTAACCCTTCAATTCCTTCTCAAACAAAAGGAGGAAGGAAGGAAATTATTTTAGGATTCAGAACAAAAACTGCTGAACTATTTCTGGAAATTCTTAAAAGGTGATTTAGACAGACTTCATGCAGGAGCTTTGTTAGTACTTCTAGAAGTTACTCACAGTTTTACAGAATCAGATCCTAAAGCAAAATCCCAAGGCGAAGGCTAAAAGACTTCTTACTCCTCTGTAAGTAAATCCATATTGTCACAGTTTCAGGAAGGCCCTCAAGGTAATCCTTATTTACTAGAAATTATCAGAATTACATCCAATACAACAGAGCTGCCTTGCGTGGCACACATGAAAATTATCCAGTTTCATCTGGTCTGCTTTCCTATTACCACCTTATACTATATTTATAGAATAATATTACAGTATTATCTTTAGCACATGCCATGTGTAAAAGCATAGAGATAAGCTGTCTTTTATATAAGTTTTTGATCCTTTTCTACCAAAGCCTCGGACTAGGAGACAGAAAAAATGTATTTATTCATCTCAGAATTCACTTTGTTTTCCAAGACAGAATCAAACTACCAAACAGTGGTTTCCAAAGCCACTATGACACACCAAAAATAGAAGGTAAAAAAGATAGCAATAGATAGTGTAGGATTTTTCTTCATTAGAAATAAAGGAAAACAGTGGCTGTTAAGAAAAATGCCAGATGAATTGATGTGGCATTAAAGCAAAAAATTCCACTATCACAAAAGTCTAATTCAGGTCTTGACACACCATATATTCACTGTTTACTAATATCATAGATAAATGCTAAAATACATCCCCAGTCTGGTGGTCTTTATTTATTAAAACTAAGGCAGCTACTTTGGGATGTCAGTGTCCTTTAGAAAAAACTACAGCAAAATATCACTATTTTGAAACAAAATTACTTGAAAGACAAGAAGCACAATAAATAACATTCTTCTTAGTCTGTAATCTCAGCCTAAAGACAAGTAATTTTGGAAATTAAATACAATTACCTCTTGAATATTTCCCTGAATCAGGGACATTTTCCATAAATTATGCATTTTTGGTTTACCTAAAATACATTTTTGCATTGTTTGAAAGACTGAAAATTGGAATAGTTGTTTCAGAAGAAGAAACCAAACCTAAGAAAGGAAAAAAGGCATGGATAGGATAGAAGATGATCTTACACAGCTCTAATCAGGCTACAGGCTATCAAAAATAAATGTTGAAGAGGAGTATTTTGAAATTGTTAAAAACAACAGCTACAGCTTTCTTTGACCTCTTACCAGGACGCTCAGTACAGTCCATCCATTATTTATGAAGCCAGTCACCTTCTCCTCCAGTTTAATAAAGGTTTACAGGACAATTTATGGTTTTCCATGAAAGCTTGTTTCAGTAGTGTTTCTAGTTGTATCTAGAAGATTCCAGGATAAGATCGCTGTTACAGAGCCATGATGAGACCTTTTGATCTCATGGATTTATGTATTTGGTTGGTAAACCGTTAACACTGAAGTACCATTGTAGCAATCGGCAATGAGATCACCGAGTTTTGAAAAATAAACCAGAAAAAAGAAAATCAAGTAAACTGCCCTGTGCTAGGAACATATGGTATATGGTAAGATATACCTCATACACGGAGCATTTCAAATTCTTTCCCCACATAGTCCATCCCCCTTCCACTACAGTTTTCAGGTTTCTTCTCAAAACAGAGATTGGCATTAGGACCAAGACTTCCATGAGAAATACGCTCATAAAATAGGAACAATTAATACGGAAAGAGAAAGCGTGAAATTAAAATCTGCAGTCATCTCACAACTTGATAGCTCACCTCTCAATTTTCTAAGTCCTACTTCCCCTGTAAAGGGACTTTTCACCCCCTTGTCTACACATAAATTATACATATATTATGCATGTAATTATGCACATAAATTATAATTAAATAATTTTAATTGCTCCGCTTCAAAAAGACAGATACTCTATTAAGTATGCATGCTCTCTCTCCATGTAAGCAAATTATTTCTCTGCTCTGGAATTAGCTATAAAAAGATTCAAGTTGTATAATAAGAGCTTGAGAAAAAATAAATGGGTTTGAGATTGATTTCACCTCATTTCCCTTCATTGTATGTTTGACACATTTTACCTTTCACAATGCTATCCCTTATATCATGACTACTTTTGTCAAGCGCTATTGTTATAAGCAGTAGGATTTACACAGGCCCATAACTTTGCTGGTAAGCACAAGAAAAAGTTGGTTCCCCAAAGATAAATTGAAATGATCTTAACATTTTATTCCATATTGATCCACTATAGAGAACAAAATATTCTTTGAATTGTTTTCGACCTCACAAACACCTTAGAGATACCACTTGATACTTCAAGAAGCACATGAGACTTTTGTTTAAAAATCATTTTTGTTACAAGATCACTAACAAAGACTGCCACTTTTCTAAATCAGTAGTTGCTGACAAGAGCTATTTAAGCTGTCACACATGCTAATAAATAGCCATGCACTCTGCAGGTATTTGGAAAAAAAAAAGGAATTAAAAAAAGTGCTTTTAAGCTATAGAAGAAGCTGAGATGCATAAATGGGAATAGCTTGTTTCCAAGAGCAGGGCAGTGCTCTAAATAAAAGTCCTTCCAGCCCACAAACACAGTGGGACAATTACATACTGCAGTGAAAGCAAGGAATTCAAAGTTGGTATCGAGCTCTCAAGGACAACTGGAACTCTGCTGATGCAACTTTCTTAGCTTTAAAGCCTGTTCTGAACAACTGACCTACAAGAGTTCTTGAAGCAGCTCCTGGTACTGAAAATTTCTATCCGTTTCTATTGTCTGCTGCTGCCAAGGAGTGCATCAACTCCAAATAAAAGTGCTGCACAATATGTCCATCAGCACAAAACCAGTAATAGTTATTACTAACAAGTACTCTTATTATTCACAGGAATTTTCTTTATGATGCTTTTAAACTGAAGAGTATTAACTTGCCAAACAGTGCCCTCTGTTTCTTTTTTTAAATTTTGATTCTTAAAGCTCATCATGTTTTCAGCTGATGAGAATCAGGAACAGTTTTCATTTTCAGAACCAACTTTAGTTTGCTGCACCATTGGTTGAAATCCAAGCATTTAGTCAAGCTTGTTTCCCTCGCTGCCTGGCTTAGCACACGTAATGAGAATTATGTCTTTCACATTCATGCCAACTCGAATACATTAGATGCAAGAATAACAGAGTCAGCACTATATCAAGATAGACAGCACTGCAGAAAATAATCCAATGTATTCTTAACCAGGTAGCATTCCAATTCCAAATCTTAAAACTAATGAACCATAAAGAGCTAATGATAGAATAGAGTTTGCTTCTACAGTCTAACCTTGCTTCGTTTAAGTTGTTGCTGGATGAATTTTAAAAAGCATTCCCTTCAGAAAGTATCCTGATCCATATAGGTTAGGTGTAGTAGTTACATTGCTTAAGCAGTCTTTGTCACCTTGCACTCAGATTGCAAAAATGAAGGCAACCACACTGGAACTTCAACATAACCCCCTATCTTTTTGATAATTTTCACTAAAGATTGCATTCAAGTATAAGTTATTTTGCAAGCATTTTTGCATCTGAAAACAAAACAGGTCATTTTTTTCACATAAATGTATGTGCAAGTTTTGCATTGTATTACTAGTACAGTTAACACAAAAAGCACAAATAATGAAAGTTTTATATTTTTCTCCTGTTATCAACAAATTCTATTTCAGTTTAACCTTTCTAATTTTCATTGGTTGATTTTGTGGGAATTTTGGGGTGGGTTTTTTTGTGCTTTATATGTATTTATGTTGGGGTTTTTTGTGTTTGGTTTTTTTTTTTTGGGGGGGGGGGGGGGTGTTTGTTTGGTTTTGTTTTTATCCATAAAAGCATTGATGCATAAGGCAAGCTGTAGATTTCCTGTGAAGCCTACACTTAAGTCACCATTATTTAAATATGTCTTCTAGGTAGACCATATCCCTAAATTATTTGTTAAATGGGGATACAAGAATTTACACACTCCTTCCTTGAACTGGGACCCTCATCCTCAGACTGCACATGAACCTGAGCTGATCATTGCCAAGAAACAGTATTATCCAAGACTGTTGTCAGGCTGTACTACAGTATATGTCTCCACAAGAAATAAATAGTTGAGCAGTACTCAATGGTTCAATAGTATTAAGGTATAAAACACCTGAATTATTTTATTAATACAAGAATACATGCTCAAAGAAAACCCTCAATGAAATTACCAAGCAAGACACTAGAACATTACATTTTAATAAACGAAAACATTTGGTGGAAATAACCAAAACAGTACTGGGTGGTCAGTTTGCTGTCTCCCCAAGACAGCCTTCCTTGGGAATCATAACTGTCCCAGTGCCACCTGTCTCCTCCCTTTCAGTATCCTTTTTCTCTTCTATTTGCTTTTAGTTCTTTTGCTCTAAATTTTATTTGGACATAAAGTAGAGAATAAACACCTATGTGTGGATGAATGACAGATTTATACTATAAATAGTCATGGAATACATGTATGTTATGCAAGACATAAAAAATTACCTTACCCAAATGATTAACTTTCTATTACACACAGCAGTAATCAACTGGGATAAATCAAACCTAGACACTGCACTGCCCAAGAGGCATGGGGGCCTCTGTACCTTGCTCGTCCTCTTACCCAGTTCCAGGTCAACTTACTAGTTTCAGCACAGCATGAACAAGTGAAGCCAGCCCTGTCCATCCCTGAGCTCTATTATCACAGTGCAACACTAGAACTAGTCATCCCCGGTGGAAAAGGTACACCCACAAAAACATCCTGATACAGTATTTGCAACCCAGTTAAGCCAGACATGAGACTGCAGAACAGAAACCATATTTTGAATTATAGGTTTTGTATTTTTTTGAACATAAAAATTTTAGAATTTAATAAACACTTTGTGACAAACTTACCTTGTATTTCCACAAACAGGAGGATTCTCTTTCCAGCGCTAAAATGATGGCAAATTAAGGAACAAGCTGTTCAGATGCATTATGTGACATGGGACAACCTGACAGACTTAAAGATTTCACTTTTAGGCCATTTTTCTCCAGTAAGACTGGCTGGTAGGGAAATATTTACAAGCGAAAATTATAATCGATTATGAATTAATCAAATACCTGACTTCTGATTTGGACCAAAAGCAAATTCCCCATTTTAAGACAACTTTTTTTTTTACCCCCAAACACTAATAATACTGTGAAAGTTTCTTTGATTTTGCTAATATAAATTAGAGTTAGACTGCCATCATAAAATAAGACCATCAAAACAAACTGACTCTTCTGTTCTTGTAAGTCCACCTGACACAGAATTTGTAAACCAACACAATCTGTTTTAGTTGCTCTGCTTTAGTGTTTTTTTTTCGTTGTTGTTTGGTTTGGTTTACTATAACACCCTCGCCTAAGGAGTGATCCCATAAAAGTACTCAGTCCATGGAGGATGTAGGTTCCGTGTACCGTCATGGTGATGCAGAAGCAAAACAAGAGCTTACACTGCCACCGTCTGATGAAAGAAAATATAAATCTAAGAAGCAAGACCAATGTGTCTGACCAGAAAATGCCACGGGGAAAACATGCAAACGTAGGCACTCAGGTGGTAAGACTACCCCACACACCACTGGTACCTCAAGCCCAGTGTCCTTTTCACATTTCACAAAGCTCTTTCTCATCCTGGGAATCTTTTGCGAACATCTTTGTTCAAAACCAGGCTGCCAGTAGAAAGACACCGAGAAATCTTGCAAGAAATCTTAGCTGCAGTAGCCACTTGTGAGATCTGAATTGGGCACATTTGGATCAATACCTGAGACACTCTCTTGTCCTGCTTCAAAATGCCAGGTCATGAGCTCATTACTTTTTGCAATCATCTCTGCCAACTTCCAAAGCCTCTCCAGAGGCCAAGGCCTGCAAAGCCTTTGATACACATACATAGTTGGCTGCTGTACAGGTTATACAGGAGATACATTCTTTCCTACAGCCAAGATGCTATTTTTAAGCTTATAGTCCTTATCTCTGGAAAAAAATACACATTAATTCATACAGATTATTAAAAAGAGAGGAAAGCAGGAAGAATGCCAAGTTTGATGTATCACTTGTATTTGTCACTGAAATCTCAATCCACCAAAACATTCCTACCAAACTTATGCTTTCAAAGATTAATAAATCTTTTATGCAAATAGTGAGATACATATATCAGTTTTGTAGAGTATCTTGAGCATTTAAGTCTCCATCTGACAGGACATATGTTGAGAGGAAAAAGAATAAACTTTCCCCTCACAGCTGTACTATGCAGCTAATCCTTCAGCTATCCTGTACCAGAATTCAGCTCCTGAACACTGCTCCCGTCTGGGACTCTCCCAGTGCCTGCTCCACAGCATCAGTAGTGATGGTGCTGTAATTACTATCGGGGGGGTGGGTTCGATACTGGTTTTGTATTTGCATATATTCAATTTTTATTATTATTTTCATTTTCATTGAAGCTGTTCTAGTCCTTTTCTAATTGCTAAATCTCTCTCCTTTATTCCATTTCTCTTCCCCTCTGGGGAAGGAGCAGGGTTAACAGCATCTGTTATAGGTTTAAGGGGCCACCCTGACCCTAAACCTTGACAACACTGCATCAGGTTCCTGCTTGAATTTGTTGCAGTAAGGCACATTACATTATTTTCCTTTTAAAATGGCTACTTTTATATTCCCCTTGTATTACTGAACACAATGAAAGTGCCCACCATTAGATCTGACAGTGCTGGGCTGCTGTTGGGGGAAAAAAAAAAAAAAGAAAACCAAAAAAACCACAACACAGCACCAAACAAAACAACAAAAACCCACACCAACCACAAAGCAGCCACACACACACACCACCAACAAAAAGAATTTCATGTGAAGGTTAGACATCTTAAGAGGCAGTGCAGAAAACTTTAGGCCTTCTTCCATTAAGTTGTGAGCTGCCTAAAAGTTTACCCTGGTTTTACAGAATATTCTTTTATGTCATCAGTACATTTGTTGTATTGTATTAAAATAATAAAGTGTATCAACAATTTATTTAACACAGTTAAGCTCGCCAACTGAACATCTTGTCATTACATAGCTGGAAATTTCAATTTTAAAATTCCTATTGATTTTAAGAGACAAAATTTAGAAACATTCTTATGGTTAAAACCACAGAATGGAGAATATTGTAAGACCTCAGAAAAGATCAGTTAGCTTTACAGTTGAAGTAAAATGATTTTGACTTTCAGTGGCTTCAACTACGCTATACTCTGCAACTAATTTCAAATTAAGTTAACATTAAATGACCTGGTCCTACCTAAAAATCAAAGTCTATATATGCTACTTGCAATAAATAAGTTTGGGGATTTATTCTGATTTTTTTTTAAGAATATCAGTTTTCTACTCATATCAACTAACTCGTGGTACATATCTTCAAGAACTCCTTCCTGCCATCACACCACATCTTCAGCTTTTTTTGCCTTGTATGCATTATAAAAAATATTTTAAATTATGTCCATAAATTATTATATAAGTTTACCACAACACAGCATTTATATATATAATGTAAGTAGAGGAAAAGTGCATAATCTTATAGGGAGTATCATTCACATTCAGTAACAATACCTGGAGCTAACACAGTGACTGACAGATGTTGACACTGTAAGCTCATTTTAGCAACAAACACTGGTGCAGCAATACTGCTTCAAATGAAGCTCGCAGAGCTTGGGTGTACCTTTCTCTTTAGAGGGGAAGAGTGGTTTTATGTCTGAGCTACAGCTAGCATCAACTCATTTCTTTCAGTTCTATAACAAAGCTGTCACATTTCAGTGGAACAAACCTCTCCCAATTCACAATGCAGATTTTTTGAGAGAGGAGAAAGATCTAACAGAACCTAACACAAAAATTGTTGAATCAAAACCCTACACGATTTTTTCTAGCCCAAAGAGTTCATACCAACTACGTGAGTAGTTGTTCCCAGCCCATTCTACAGGGGCTCAATGTTAGCAATTCCAGATGGTCAGAGAATACCAACAAAACCACTTCTAGTTGTTAACAATAATTCCTTCACCCAGCAGATAAAGAACTGGTACAGAATGCCAATCAAAATCATGCTATGTAGAGAAAACACAATGTATTTCTTTAACTACAGCATTGCTGTGTCAACCATATTCCACACATTTCCCTCTTAGCACAGTGCAGGGTTGGCAGTTTTTAATCACACTACTTTAATTGCACAAAAAAAAGATAGAGGAATACTGAGAAAATGTTACTAAACCATGCCTTACTCTTCATGTTGTGAAAGATCTGAAAGAAAATTTATGTAGCCTCATTTTTTGGATTCACGGCGTTAGGGTCCAGAGATGAGTGCATTAGTGTTACATTTGTGTCAAAGTTAAATTTAAGTCAGTTCTAAACTTTTCAACCACATCTGATATATTCTGCTATTTCACAACACCATACTTATGTTTTACATTACTTTGGTGATAAATTTGTACAGTAGAAAAGTTTTCCAATCATTGTCTGACTGTTGTTCATGTCTTACAAATGCAGTTGTTCATTTTTGAATAAGTAATTATACTTGACCTGGTCTTTGTCACATTATGCATGCAATCAATGACTCTGTGAACATCTGGTATACACTCGTTCAAGGTTCATTATATGCCCGTCTAGAGTCAGGTGCCACAGAAGTCTTCTTTTGCTTCATACAGAAGCTATGCAGCTGCTCCTGTAAGACATTTTGATATACCCTTGCAGCTTTAATTCATCCAAATAAACTAGTTTTCATCTCCTGAGACACGGGATACCAGCTGCCACCACTGTACTGCAATTAGGAATAAGTTATAGTATCTACTCGTGCCATACTTGAAGTGCCTAAGTTGGACTCTAAGATCTTTATTGGTCCCTTCCAACTCAAGATACTCTATGACTAATATCAATTTTTCAGGATCTTTTCCAGTGACAACTCTGTACAGAACTGGAAAAAAAAACCCAAAACATTTCAAGAGTCAAGTGGTAAGATGCTCAGCAAGGACAAAATGGTGAAAGCTAAAAAGATCATCATGAACATCACCTACTCCACTAAAATACTAACTTTGCAATTAATCACTGTATTTCTATTACACTAATTGTCTCTATAACAAAATTATTAAAAGTACATTTTAAATTCATAATTATCAAAGTGGCAAGTGAAAAACATTAGGTAATTTTTTAGAAAGATGCTTTAAGCCTTTAAGATGCACATTCATCCTATCCCATTCCCACTATTTACCTGGACTGTAAGGCGTTTGATACTTATTCTAAAGAGCCCCCACATTTGCTAGAAAATGGAAAGCTGGCATGTCTCATAAGTGCATAGAAATAACAATGTCTTTTTTTTTTAATTTACCATTAGCAAGAACATTATCTATATTACTGAATATATATACAAGCTCCATTGTTAATGCAGTCATCCAGAAAAAATGTAATTAATATTAGACTGTTCTCCCGCCTGCATATAAGGCTGACCTCTGTGCAATTTTAAATTTATGACCTTCAATTTGCAAATGAATATTTTCATATATTTACGAGCACAATTCAATTACAAAGAGAGAGAAACTATGGCACCTAAAAATCAACAGCCCATTATAGTATCCTATGATGGGTAATTGCAACTGTACTTCTCCTACTGAAATGTGATACCTACGTGCTACTGTATTGCAGGCTTGGAAAACAGAGCAACCCTTTGCTCAATTTCACTGAAGTCAGCAGCATGATCTCATCCACCAGTGCAATCCTACACATCAATAACACATCAAATCTGAAAACCTGAAGAGCTAGGAGTTCTCAGTCAGAAAGCCCAGTAAGCCTAAATACTGAGCAGCTGAGAAAGCACGTTGCACAAGAAAACTCAGGTACTTTGCAGAAAAGACTTTTTTCTTTAATGAAAAGGAAGTTTCATTACGGCTTTATGACTTCACAGAGGCAAGGTCTGGCTTCTGGTGCAGTCTGGATTGCTGAGCATTTCTGAGCATTAGTCTGGAAACTGACGCTAGTTGAATTAACACATGTTATTGACATATCAAAAGATCTAAACATTTTAAATTCTTTTTACAGTGCTTTATGTCATGACAGCCAGTGTTGCAACCATGATTCTTTTGAGCCAGGTATATGTTTCCTTCCCAGGAAACAGGAGTTGTGGCATATAAACAACCACCCCAGTTAGCATTCTAGCACTCAAAACCCTCCCCCAGTCTAGGTTCCTACTAAAATATTCGGCTACAGCACATTATCTGATAACCAGTTTTGGACTATCTTCAGGTTTCAAAACAAATAGTCTATTAATAACAATTTCTAATTCACACTAGAGAACTATCATTTCCAAGATCTCCACACACACCCATTTGTCAGGTTATCCTTGCTTCATGTGTTCCTCCTTAAAAAGTGTCGAGCCTTCCTGGACTCCTACATCTTTCAAAACTAACTCCCAGGGGATTCTATGAAGTAACCCCCGAAACAAGTCCAAGTCTGCCCTTGAAAAGTCCACAGTGTCAGTATTGCTGCCCCCTCTCCTAACATCTTTAAGAACAGAGAACTTAATTTCATGGTCACTATTCCCTAGATGGCCTCGAACTGCCACATCCTCCACCAGTCCTTCTCTGTTCACAAACAAGAGGTCCAGCAGGACACCTTTCCCAGTCGGTTCACTTACCAACTGTGTGAGGAAGGTGTTCCCTACACATTCTAGGAACCTCCCGGATTGTTCTCTCTGCTGTGTTGTACTTCCAACAGATACCTGGGAAGTTGAAGTCCCCCATAAGAACAACAGCAAGTGACCTCGCGATTTCTCTTCAGTGCTTATAGAATGTTTCATCTACCTCACTGCTCTGGTTGGTTGGTCTATAGCAGACACACACAGCAATATCAGCTTTATTGGCCTTGCCCCTTAACCTGATTCAAACACTCTCAACCTTGTCATCACTATACTTAAGTTCCAAGCATCCATAACAATCCCTAACACACAGGGCAACCCCTCCACCTCTCCTTCCCTGTCTACCCCTCCTAAAGAGGGTGTTGCTCACACTTTTAAGCATGAAAGCCACCGCTTGACTTTCCGACGACTGAGTGGCAGTTCCGCTTTTGCCACATTTAAAAAGCCCGCTGTTGTACTGGTAACACCCCCAGTCACATCACCTTCTCAGCTTTGCTCACGTGCTGGGTCTCGCCGCTCTTTTTGGGGGACCCCTGGCTCTGAGAACCCCTTTTCTGCCTTAATCTAGCGCTCGGCTAGAGGACTTACGGCTGCTGTTGCCGCTGCTTACCTCTCTGGTGATTGAGAATACCTTATACTTTTGTCCAAACAATTAAAAGGCGGCATCATCACAAAGCCACGAAGTTGCCTGACACTGATGATTTTACTACAGATCTAGAACATTTATTGCAGAGACTGCTCACCTGCAGTCTGAAATTCATTAAACCAACTCCTGATTCCAAACTGTTTGGAAGCCATCGTATTTTGGTTTCAATCACTTAACTAAGAAGTTTACTAATTTTAAACATATTTAAGCAGTGCATTTTTGCAGACTCGGCTGTGGTCTAATACTCTGCAGTCAAATGAAAGAACACTGATGCAGGTCTTGTGTTTTTACACAAGTACTCAGACTATCATTTTAGAAAGGACAATAATGAACATACAAAATTCATATTGTGATATATTCTAAAATAGCATTTGGTCAGTTTATCCATATCAAAATGGAGATGAGTGAATACGTGGTAAGATAGTAAATAGCCATTTAGAACTATTTCACTGAGGCAATGGTTAGAACTCAGAATTACAAATAACATACTAACTCATCTTCATCCTTTTATAATAAAAACACTTCAACTAAAACATCTGAGCACCATTTTCTCACAGTACTGTTTACATACCTCCTAACAGAAGGAAGATACCATATTCCATTTGATATCAGTTAAACCTCTCATTAAAGTTCTGAACAAGTGCCACATGGTGGAGAGGTACATGCCTATAGCTGGAAATGAGAGGCAGACACCACGTAACATTTGATCTTCATTTTATTTTAGGGTACATAGACTACCCAAATAAGTATCATTCAGTTACTAGAAAGCTAACTGGGGGGGGGGAACGACAAAAACACTATCTCCAAACTATAAAAGTCTTTACCAAAAAAAAAGTTTAAATTGTAGTGAAATTACCATTGAAACAATACAATAAATCCTCCTAGAAGTTAAAACTGTGAAGATCTTTATACTAAGTGAATTAGATCCCTGAATAACACACTTATGGAGGCAGACAACAGAAAGCAAGTACTTATGAGCTTTATTTTAAATTAAAGCCATAATTATATGAAAAATGTAGTCTAGTCTTCGAAGAAAGACCATACAACTGAAACCATAACTGAGTTTCATCAGTACATTACACATCACTAGCTGCAGTCCATAGCTTTAGTTTTAATGTAAATCACATCTAGCTACAGCCAGATGATAATCCTACCTTATTGCAAAGCAGCAGGAACACAGTTAACCAACAGGAAGAAATGGATTATTAGATGCAGTGCTGCCTAACAATAGTAGCTAGCCTTGAAAAGGTTTACTTCAAGTTCTTTCAGAGATTATTCCCCCATGTACATCTCAATGTCCTCTGCCCTTTCACCTGCAGCCCCTCCTCTACACTCAGATAATAAACAGCTGTATTATCAGGAACACATTGCAACAAAGCTGTGCAGTGGCTTCTGCAGCATGAGGCTGTTCTCATACTTTGTAAGCCCAAATCATTGATACCAGGGTTTAACTAGTGGTCAGATTAAGCCAATGTATTGTCTTACCAGCAGAAGCCATAGGAAGATAATTTCTTAATAATACTGTCCAGAAGTCCTGGAGTCCTCAGCACAGGAGAGACAGAGACCTGTCAGAGCAGGGCCAGAAAAGCCACAGCAATGATAGAAGGGCTGGAACCCCTCTGCTGGGAGGCCAGGCTGGGAGAGTTGGGGGTGTTCAGCCTGGAGAAGGCTCCAGGGAAACCTTCTTGGGGCCTTCCAGTATCTGAGGGGGCTGCAGGAAAACTGGGGAGGGACCTTTATGAGGGAGTGTAGTGATAAGAAAGAGTAGCCATTTCAAACTGACCCAATACAGATTTAGATAAGATGTAAGGAAGAAATTCTTCACTAAGCAGATGGTGAGACACTGGGACGGGTTGTCCAGAGAGGCAGTGGATGTTCCATCCTTGGAAGTGTTCAACACTGGGTCCGACAGGGCTCTGAGCAACCTAGTCTAGGGGGAGGTGTCCCTACCCATGGCAGGGGCGTTGGAACTTGATCTTGAAGGTCCTTTCCAATCCAAAACATTCTGTGAAGTACAGATTTATATATTCTAAACTCTCCCTCTATTTACTATCTGAAGAACAAAGTAAACATCTGCTAGTACCAAGTGTTTCTACTCTACAGGAAGCTGCAATGACAGATTAGTAAATTCATTCCTCAAGCTGAGAAAACAGAGACTAAAGGTAAACAGTGGTAGGGGGGACCACACAAAACACCCCACAACTTTGCACAGTTTTAAATCTGGTACTTCTTGGTAAAATAGGTCTGAAACTACAGACTTCAGATCCAACCCCCTTATGCATTTAGCTTCATACTTACTTGATGCAAGTTCAATCTCATTCTTCATCACTTCACTAAAATAAATCCTATTCCTATCAAGTCTAAAATGCACTGGAAGTGTGTTTTGCAAAGCGACTAGCAAGCCAAGAACTGAGCTGAGCTACCTATTTTCTTTCTGAAGTCATCTGAACGATGTCTTCGCCAAGAAAAAGCCAAACATATTCGGAGAAAACACTTTCAGATATTAAGTAGGTTTGAGCAGCTACCTTCAATCAAAAGCAAATGGATGAGTAGCCGCCAATACTCCAAAATATATTAGTCAAATACAGTAAAATGTATCTCAAAAGTTTCTGAATCTGCCTACACCTAGGTTACTTCTAAAGCATACAATGAAGTACAAAGTGCCCTCTGATTGAACCCGATTTCTCACTAAGTGCTTTGGGGATTTTACTCAGAACTATCTCCAGCTTAATCCTGCAAACTGGATGCCCATTAGCATCTGAGGGACACTAGGCATGCTCCTGGACTAACCTTTCCATCTAATTTCATCAGAGAAGTGCAGTTGAAGAACTCTGACACCACAACGCAGTATGAAGCAAATCACAGAAAACACAAGACTGGATCTTCACGTGACCAACACACTACTGATCCAGACCAAAATGCTGATAACCCATGCTAACAAGGCCTCAGTTGTTATATATATAACATATATATGTTTTATATATATATAAATAACAGTTGCATGTTGTTTCCCAAGTATTGGAGAAAAAAATTGCTCTCTTCACAGGTGATAAGAGATCTTTATCTCAAAAATTGTAAGCTTACGTGACACAGACTTCTTGAGAGGCTCACCTACAAAAGAAAACTTCAAGGTGTGGGGGGCAGGCAGTTCAATTTTTTTTTTTTCCCTTAATCATCATTCAGCCAATACCTTCAAGAAAATTTCTTAAAGTCTTAAAATGAAAGCAGCTCTGGTCACCAACACGTTGCATTTTTTAACTCAGCTATTGCACTAAAAAATACCCATGGAGATGACACATAACCATCAGCTAGTTTTAATGATGGCTGGTACTACTACAGTAAAAATCAGCAGCATCTCCTCTGCTAATAACATTTTAATAAACATTAGGCAGCATCATACTTACCATTTAAGAGCACTGCAAACAATTTTCCCTAACAAAACTCATACTTGTTAAAACACAAACCGAAACACAAAACCACAAACACAAACAGAAACAGAAAAAAACTACATTTAGCTTTATTAACAAAACTGAATTAAAAGGTTGTTATAATGTTTAGAACATATAGAGAATTATTTAACAGCAATGAATCCTAAACAAGGAATTTAAAATAAAATATACTAAGAACAGTCCCTGTCCCTGGGAGCTAGTTGTGCATAGTGTTCTTCCTGCAAGTAGCCCATCATCTCTCCAGGAGAAAACAAAACATTAAAGGCATCAGTAAACAAAGCTGCCATTAAAAACATTTCCAACTTACAGGGAAGTAACTCACTGAAAAGTATAGAGAGGAAAACTCAGTGATGATATTTTTTTCTGCAATCATGCAATCAGAGAACAAATGGGGAAAAAAGCATTTGTATTTACAATTACTCAGTTTCTAGAACCGTGTGTACATTGTGATGGTTTAAAATGCAAGCTACATGTCTGCTGAATTAACTGAAGGCATAAGAGGTGAGATGTAAGTTAAAATACTGCCACCAGCAGTTATACAACTAACCACGGATGCCAGTAGCATTTTTCAAACCCTGACCAACTTGGAATGTTAATTCCTCTTGCACACTACCAGCCAAACACATAGTCCATTGCTTTAGACACAATACTTTCATCTTTCCTAGGAGTTTGTCTGTCACAAACCACCTAGAAGGCAGAGAGAAAGAGGGAGAGAGAAAAACAGAATCAGTCAATATATGGTAAATTCTTTTTAAACTAACCAGGTATTCTTTATTCTATTTTCATGTTACTGTATTTCGACAAAATAATTTCAAATTGTTTTCCAAAACAAGCCCTTAACTGTAGAAAAGTTACAAGTCATTAATTGATTATTTTTAATCATTATTTTAGATACTGGACAGAGTTGGTACTTGAAGCACATCTTTAAAGAAATAACAGGGTAAGATAAAGGCTAGTGTCACACTGAAGTTCATGTGTGTACAGTCTCATATGACTAAAGTGAGATAGCAAAGAAACACAAGCTTCTGTTCCCCTTAAAATACCTGATAGTCACTAGAGGAAGCTTTATATGCTGTTGCAAGAGGTCTCATTGTAGAAATTTTTGTAGTATTATTTGCAGGTTTTACTGGTGTGCCTGCAGCTTTTGTAGGTGGAGTGAACACTGAAGATGTTGAGGATGTAGAGCTCCTTTCAAAGTTTTCCATCACACTCTATAAAAAGAGGGTTAACAGCATGTAAACAAATATTAAAAAGCAGTGTCTCAACCTTTATTATTTTGAATTACCTACTTATTATCTAGAATCTTTTGATAAAGCATGTTCCCATCTCAAAGCAAGCAAAGACCCTAGGTAAATTGCCTGTGAGTAGAGAGCACACAAGTACACACCACCACCAAGCATTTTCCTCACCGCAATCACTTACACGCTGGATTGTGCCATTGCATAGTAGCAGAAGCCTGTAATCTTTCACTGTAAGCACTAAATGTCAGCCGAGTTTGAAACAGTATAGAGAAAAATTTTAAGACTTGCAACAAACTTCCAAGTAGTAACGTTTTTCAGGCCCACCTGAATGAACTAAGTAGCATAACATTCTCATTCTAAAGACTACTAAAATATTCTACCATATCCATACAGGACAGTCTCCAAGCCTTTACCAACTTACGGCTTTTTGCTCAGATTCAACTTGACAAGAATTTCACCCAATCCCCTAAGCAAATGCTAGAAAAGGAGCCTCAGGTTCCTTTATGTAAGCTTCTATTTAGAAAACAGTGCATGTAGAGTGGAAGAGGCAGCAAGTGACTTCACTGAAATCACAAGTTCCACAAGAGCCCAGAGAAAGTAAGACGAGAAAAATGACAAACAGTATGGGGAGACCCTGTTTGCTACATTTAGATTCAGTGGAGCACAGCCTTTAACCAGCCTCAAGACAGCAGACATTCAGAAGTACATCCATCAGGAGACAAACATCCAAAATACAGGATAGGACTTACTACATTTATACCACTGTCCAGTGTGGGTGGCAGCTGGCTCTGCAAAATGCAAGGGGAATCCCTGGAACTAATTGCTACTTTAAATCAGAAGCTTAAGTGCTAATGTCAAATCCATCATATCTAGTTCTCAATTGCAAGGAAGAGATTTTCAGGCTAATGCCAAACCCTCGCTGGATTAGTCTCCAGAAATACCTCTCGTCTCCAAAAATACAGTTTAATGACTATGGGTTTATTTACTGATAATTTAAAGTGGACACTTTAAAACTGAACACCAAAATAATAAATAAGGCAAGAGGAGACTGGAAGCCCTACCATCATAAGTCTGCAGAGGAAAGGGGCACAAAAGTACACTCGTTTCTGGATTTTAATCAGTATAAGAAGTGTCTTGAACTGACAAAAACTGAATTTAAGCTTAAATTCTAGAGCTGCCTTCTCAGAATGGTTTACCTCTGAGAGCTAACATTACTCCATAACCTCTTATCCTTAGAAGAGACAAAAAAAAACACGGAAGATCTAATAGTCTCTGAATTATAAAAGAATGACTGTCATTTGCCTAAGTTAACGTACAGTGCCCAGTGCAAAGTACTGCAAGAATTAATGCTCAGGGCATTATCAATGCCTAGGAGCTAATAGCTCATGATAAAATTAGACTGAAACAGAACCATGCCTACACCCAGTCACTACTCACAAGAAAGGGACATGTTTTTTTGGGGTCAGGTGGGAGAACAGAATCAGGACTGTCTTGCTACCAAATTTTCAGTCTGAGGTACTAAGATAAGCTGAAAAGCCAGAATCAGATAAATAGTGACATTACAAAAAAAAGAGAGAGGGATCATTTGGAGCAATAATAATATTACTGTTACTTCACACATCTATTACAGGTTCTACATGCCACAGATTCCAGTGAGGGAAACTCTTAATTCAATTGTCTCTCCTGGGTTACAGTTTCACTTCGTATCTTGTACAGCAACACAATTCTGCACATTCTAACTTCCAAAGATCAAGAGATTTCCATAATGATCCTTCTCAGGAGGAAATTGTCAAATACTTAATAAAAACTCATGTAAGGTATAATACACTATACCTGCATAACTGAACTACTTATGCTTTTCAATTAAAAAAAGAAAAAAATTAAGGCATCTGGTAAAATAAAGAGGAAGCTCAAAAGCAGAGCACCTTATATTTAAATAAAAGCAGCTGTTAACTTACTTTTTCTATACATGGCTTGACACCAACCATGATAGAGTCACCAAAAATTCTTCCATCTTTGCTTAAGGCTTTCCGGGCTTGAAGCTTAGACTGGTATCGAATATGCATCCAGTTTCCTGTGCTGGACATCTGTATGAGGTGAAGTGAAAACTGTGAAACTTAACTTTTTAAAGAATGAACCAGAATGTTTTCAGAAATAGTCTCTAACTAAACCATACCACATGCTTTAGTATGTTTCCATACTGAGCAAATTGTAGAAGAATATATGATGCTGATGCTTGAGGAAATCTGAAAGACAGAAAAAAATAATAGAGTTATAATGGGCAGTTTAGGAATTCTGGTGCTAAAATACAACGCCACAAAGGGTTTTCTAGAAATCCAAAAGAGACTACTGTTAATGCCATGTTAGAAGCAGTGACTTCAGGAATATTTTTCTTTTAGGCATTTTTACTTCACCACACTCAGTGGTAGAATACAGACTTCACCTGTGGCTTTCCTAATACTTTAGAAATCAGCTTACCCAAATACAGTTACCCATGTGTCATCAAGCTGATCTTCTGAAGTCAGGGAATCCCCCTGAGTAAAAAAAGGATCTAGCTGAGCCGGAGATAGAGGAAACTTCCTAGGCTGCCCAATACTTCCAGGAGTGAATATACCCGGAGCTGTTAAATTGAAATGGCATCAAATTACTTTGGCAAGACAGATAAGCTTAAGAGCCTATAGTAAAAGAATACATTCATTACCAAGCATTTCACTTGCATGTCAAAGTTTGATAGAGATTTGTTTGCAGACACAGGCAAACATTACATCAATCCAAATTTCACATCTGCAAGCATGCCAGTAAGTTTTATGACTAACAACTTAGCTTTCACCTTGACCTCTAAACACCAGCAGCTGAATACAGAAGCCAAATAAGAATGAGAGAGCAGATTTAAGCTTAGCAAAAAGCTATGAGTTTGTACACAAGACAAAAAAACCTTATGAGATAGGTGACTGACTGAATCTCATCTGCTTCATTCAAGTACAAGCACCTCTGTGCATAGTTCGAAGTTTGAACAAAGACTAATTAAGTTGAAATTGTCAGCAAGTATTTCCTATTCACATGCACATACCTTTTGAAGAGCTAGTAAATAAAAATGCAAACCCTGTTGGCAGTTAGGGCCCGGCGTCCGGAAGATTATCGCAACAAAACGCTTTGCAAATTAGCAAGGAGTTGATGTAGCTTGAACTGTGACAACTTTTGTGTATAAAGGACAGCAGTAAGAAAATAGATTACATATTTTGACAAGTATCTACCTGTTCCAGGAGTTGATGGCATAGTTCCCACCAATGGGCTCTGTGTCAGAGAAAAGCTGGCCTGCATTAAAAAACAGAAAGTAAGAAATCATTCTTGCAGGTGTGTTTCTCAAATCAAAATATATTATATTCAGGTAACAAACATCAAGCAATAATATTAACTGTTTGCCTTAAGTTACTGATAAATCTAAGAGTAATAACAGATGTTTACATGTATATTTAATACAATACTATTCAAAGTTATCAACGAAAACTTATTTGATGTTTTTACTTTCTAGCACACAGATTAGCAGATGAGCTAGACATGCAGTAGGCCTCAACTACTACATTCTGGAACTTCCAGATGATTACTAAGCATCAGAAGAGAATTACATTAACTTTCCGAATCGGAGGCTTAAATGCAAGCATCAGAGGTAGTGTGGGAGTGCAGAGCAATCTACAGAAGGGAAGCACCACAAGCAACAGAATTCATGGTTTGTCTACAACATTTTATCATCTAACCAAAACGTACTGGTATACCAGCTTATTTAACCTTAGGGTGAAGTTTAGGCAATAGGAACTGAAAAGTCCATTAGCTAACACCAACCACATGTTTTGTGAAACCAAATAGCTTTAAATATCAATACTCAGAAGACTTTGAGTTTACTTTTTTCAAAGCAGGCATCTCACTACTGCTATAGTATAGCAAGTCACACATTTGTGTGCATCCTGATAGAAAGTTTGACAGTATCACATTAACCAGCATCTGATTTTCACTAGCTAAAGGGCTTAGAAGTCGAGGAAGTGTAACCCCTATTTGTACCCCTAATCATCAGACTTACTTTCCATCTCAACTTAGTGCAACTGCATGGAAGGAAAGTATACTTTGGTTTAGCTGCTAGTAGTTATTTTCTTTTTAACACAGGATTTAAATATCCAAAACAATTTTAGTGTAACTTTACCTGAATCATGGCATTTCTTAGTCACGAGATCAAGCAAGTTGGATCACCTGTAGACCCAGCAACATGCATTTTGATAGCTGCCTTTTTTTTAAAAAATCCAGTCCTTTAAGACAGTATTGGATTCTGTCCTTCACAGAGAACTTGAACTTTCAGGATAAACTTCTCTGAAGGCAACACTCAATAAAAAGATTGCTCATTCAGTGAAAGGCCTTCTCCTTGCACCAAAAGAATCATGTTCACTGAAAAAGAACCTACTAATGTTTGATTGCTCAGCTGAGGTAAGCAACAGAGCTTATTATTAGAATGACCTTCTAGAAATTTTAGTGTCACTCTTTCAAAATTAACCTCACCTCCTTGCCCAAATTCTGATTAGATATTTTACTCCACACAAAATTCCTTCTATTTCAGTAGATGCCTCTATTGCCCACTAAAAAAAAAAAAAACAAGCCACCAAACAAACACCAATTAGGACCCTTCAAGCAATCAGCAGCTCAATAAATTTACAGAAAGGTGAAAAGCTCCAACAAATCTGCCTTTGTCACATACAAAGCACAGCAGAAGCATGATTTGCCTTTTTCATTCTCTACACTATTGAAAATCTGTAAGACAGGAAATAGCTCCAAGAGTGCAGCTCTCATTCAGACTACACAGGAACAGGCATACCAAACACCCAGGCTAAGCTGCAGTACAATCTGAAGACTCACCAGTCACTTGCTACAGCCATTTATACAACTGAATTAATGAATTCACCAAAGCACTAAGCTACCTCACATCTTCTCCTAAGAACAGGCCAGTACACTCAAACCACTTACTGGTCTCCTTGAGGTCAGAGGCGTGGATCCAAGTCCAGGACTAGATAATTCATCATAAATGCTTCTAACTGGTGGAGCACCACCTTTATCTTTATGTGTAGGGACTACTGGCTGTGGGGGAGATGCTCCTGCAATTAAGGAGAAGAAATGAAGAGCATGAGAAAACTTGTAATTTTACTCCACTGCTGCTTATTCTTGAAGCATCAACAATATATTCAGGAAAAAAAAAAAAAGTAATTTGACTTAACAGCTTTTTTACTTGCAAGATATTTGGGAATTAGGCATTTCTGAATTATTTTTCAATCCTAAATTCTGAGCCTCAAGACTTGTCTCCAAACTGTTTAACAGGTCAGAGAAGAACTGTTACAATGTATTGTATAAAGCACCCTCCCATCAAGATGTTCAGTTTACATGATATACTTCATCACTCATTTTGTGACATCTGTGTTAGCACCCTACAGGTTCTCCCTTTTCTAGAATGGATACTCTTGAGGTTGTAACAAACCCTTTTAAAAACAATTAGGTGAAATTCACATGGCTATTTTGAATTTCATAACTATTTTCCTAAGAAGTTTGTTGGGGCGGGGAGGAGGGGGAGAGAATAGAAGGACAAGACCAAGAATTATTTTTTTTCTCCATCCAGTTTTTAGAAGTCTAACAATCTGTAAGCAACTTTTTGTAAGTCGTTGCAAAGAAATCTATTTGCCAGCAGACAACAAGAAAACCTTGATGGCTGTACATGCAATTGATCTGTAAAGAGATGTATACATTGACTTTGCCAAGTTGATTGATGGAGATTATTACCTTCACTGCAAAAGCAACCTTTCCTGGTACAAAATTACCATGTTCAAAACATTTATTAAACGTTAGTCTGCGTTGAAGTATTTATCCAAAATCCAATGAATACACTTGAGTTTACTGGTCAACCAATAAGTTGAGTTCATTTATACCAAGTTATAAAACTACAAGAATTAAAGTCTGCATCAGTCACATAGAGCAGTAAAACAAATCAATTGTTTACTTTCAGGACAATTTTTCAGTATTTAATAAATTCTAACCTGCAAGCAATGGAGACCTCATTTCCATCAGGCTGACTGAAGGACCGCTTAAAACACGTGGCTGTGGAGTAGCAACCACTGGTGCAGGTAAATCACCCATCAAGAATCCAGGAAGAAATCCAGGAGGAAACTGAGCACTAGATCCTGGTTTGGGAGATGTCGGGGAGCCAAGAGTCATTGGCTCACCTGCTGTGTTAATGAAACCAAATTTTAAAAACACAGAAGAAACCAAGTGATCTAGACTTCCACTGCATAAATAGCGGTTCGATTAAAAAAAAGTGAAATAATATACAGTAAATAACTAAGACACTTCTAATTACTTATTTTCCAAGTAAGAAAAATTTATCACGATCTTGCAGCATTTTGCACCCAGGCATTGCCTCACGGAGGCATTGTTCTTGAAATGTACTACCTCTGTTACAGGCAGATTTGTGGTTTGAAGGAAAGTTACGGGGTTTGCATTGCTTAAAGATGTTTCTTATGTAGAACTACTCATACCAAGGTTGGAATCTCTGCTTCCCAAGCCAGGGAACATAGTCCAGTAAAGGGCTCACTCCACCCACACCACCGCTTCCCCATGGCACTGCCACCACAGCCAAACTCACCATAGCGAAAAACTACCTTCCACCTTCGGGATGATTTAATTATGGCTCTTACATGAGGAAGCACCAGAGAGCCGGGTGGTAAATCGTCTAACCCCACTCTCTTTCTCATACGCGCCAAGGTTAAGGGCCCTATAATGGAGCGGTCTCCTACAACCCTCATCAGCCCAGCACCGTTCCTCGGCCCGGAGCAGCCCAGGCCGGTCCCCGGTGCCCTCAATAGCGCCGAGACGCGCAAGCGGCACTGCGAGCAGCGGCCGGACACCCGCGACCTCACAGGCTCCTCGCGTCGCCCTAAGGTTCCGCGCGCTGCCCCGCAACGGCTCGCCCC
>JANHFX010005812.1:0-14187 GCA_027560015.1 Chloroceryle amazona | reverse complement strand
CTCAGCCCCAGCTGCCGGGCAGCGTTTTGCCCTTTCTTAGCCAGGCTTTCCCCGAGGCTCCCTCCCGCCCGTGGCTGAGGGGCTCGGCTGTGCCCGGCGGTGGGGCCGCTGGGACCGGCTGGGACCGGCATGGGGCCGCCCTAGGCCCTCCTCACAGGGGCCACAATTGCAGCACGCTCCAGCCACTGTCACCACCTGGAGATCTGCACCTGGTACAGTAAGTAAGCAGAAAATTGTCATTGTTTACTTTCTTTAAAAAAATAAAGTGTATAAACATTTTTCCACTTCATGTTGCATGTGAGTACATATCATTATGGAATAGTTTTTTTAAATTGAAAAAGCTGACAAATCTTTGGAAGACAGCTGTACTAGGTATCACTGTGTCACACCAGGTTACTGAAACTGTAACAGCTTTGCACATAAAAAGCTAGAAGCACAGAGGTAACCTCATTCTGCAGTATTCATTGTTGGTGCTATAAATGAAACAAGTGTTGAAGATTAAAAGACGTGGTTTGGGCCTTCATCTGTGGCATTTTCTTTCCAGAGCTCATGCTCAATCCTGTAGGTTCAGTACAATGTGTGCCACAAAGTGCTATGGAAGGTATTATAAAACTACCAGGAGCTGAAGCATAGTTTCTTGATAATAATTATTAGAAAGATTTCAAGTCAAGAGCTTCCAGTAATTTTTATTCATGTACCTGAAAATGTATTATGAATTTTGATGTATTCATTTAAAAGCTAGATACAGTCATTAGTGTACAGGGATAGTAGAATTAATGGCTCATAAAGTGTAAAATGTAAGAAAGCTATTTATTTGTAAGTCTTCTGAAACTACAGTGCTGTTCTTAGAGGAACAGAGAAAAATCTGAGTAGGATTATTGATGAATTCAATTAAGAAAAAAAAAAAAAAAGACATTTCCTGTACAGAATACCAAATATGTCCTGGCTTTGTAGAATAAAAATTACTTTCAATAAATGTTTTTTTAAACAGCATAACATTTCATGCTTCCATTACAGAAAGTCCACACTCAGTAAACTTTAGAAAAATAATGTGAACTTTAATAGAAACAAATATGCTAGTGAAATTTTAATAAACAGTGCTGGAGGTTAAAATAAAAGGGTAGTATGTTTTTGACTATGACCATTTAAGAAAAAAAAAAAAGTTATATGTATGCTATTACTGTATCAGTTCTTAGGTCTTACCTCACATATTTTAAATGTCACTGAAACTAATACAAAAACCTTGACTTAACATTTGGGTTGAGGCTGAATGCTACAGTTGCACATAGTGGGGCAGGGCACTACTGGAATGGCTCCTGTAAGCTTTGAGAAACTCCCCTAGCACTAAGCTGGACCCACGTCTGGTGAAGGCTGAGTCAATCAGTGCCTCTTCAGTAACATATCTAACAGGAGAAACTTGTTGGGCAAGTTTCTTTGGGTTTTGGGAGCTTTTTTTTGTGTTGGAGAGGATGAAACAGGAGAGAGACAACCATGGAGACACCCAGGTTGGTGAGGAAGGAGTGGGGAGGCAAACCAGAGCAGCCATTCCCCTTCAGCCTATGATGATGCAGCGAGTTGAACCCTTGCAGCCCTTAGACCTCAATGGTGGAGAAGAATCCTCTCTGCAGCAGGGGAGGACTGTGAAGAGTTGTCACCCCTGAGGAAGAAGGAGTGGCATAAGTAACATGGAATGGACTAGGAATAAGTGCAACATCCATTCCCTAGCCCCCTGTGTGACTGTTGGAGAGGAGGTAGTAGAGCTGGGCCTCAGAAGAAGGGAGGGGTGGGGGGGAGGTGTATTTATGATCTGCTTGCATTTATCACTGTCTTACTCCAATTCAGTTGATGAATGGGTGGTGATTTTGTTTAAGTTATATTGATTCTGTTTCCCCAAGTTAAGCCTGTTTTTGCGGGTGAGCATAATTGGTGACTGAGCCCTCCCTGTCCTTTGTCTCAACTCTTTAGCCTTCTGTTTTATTTTTTCCTCCCCATCCCCCTGGAAGTAGGTAGCAGTGAGTGAGTGGCTGTGTGGTGCTTTCTTGCCAGCTGAGTAGCCCAGCTCTCCACTATAAAGAACTACCTCCCATGTAGTTAAGGTCTACCAAGAAGAGTTGGTAGACGGATGAATTATTCTGTAATACCAGATGAATTTTTTGTGACTCCCTTCCATGTTGTCTGGTCTCCTTTGGCTCTGTGTAAGCACCAGCTACTTACAGTTTCCTTGCCTAATACCTGCTAATTGTTAGAAGTACAAGAGAGTGGCAGGGTCTGCTGGTGTTTGAGAAAATTATGAGATACCTC
Organism: Chloroceryle amazona; assembly: GCA_027560015.1. Lineage (NCBI taxonomy): Eukaryota > Metazoa > Chordata > Aves > Coraciiformes > Cerylidae > Chloroceryle > Chloroceryle amazona. The sequence continues at coordinate 11,886 of JANHFX010005812.1, read as the reverse complement.
TGTGATGGAGAACAAATACTTCATTTGTGCCAGGTGGGAAACAATTATTGGTGGCCTTGTGCTCCAAATTTCAAAGCGCACTTTCTCTTTCTTTATGATAAAAATGGAATTTGTTTGCATATTGCATGTTTTTTTTTTCTCTGAGTCTCGGGATTTCTGTTTGTGTCCCTGTCAAGCACAAAAAGAGTATATGAGGGAGTTCAAGAAAATAATTTATGCTGTCACACCTCATGGGTGCACAAATGCTTTTATAGGCCTAAGTGAAGAGGCAGTGTAAAATGTATTTTTATGGTGGTGTACTGGTTTTGACTGGAATAGAGTTAAACTTCTTCACAGTAGGTGCTATGGGGCTGTGTTTTGGATTTGTGCTGAAAACACTGTTGATAACGCAGGGATGTTTTATCCATTGCTGAGCTGAGCTTACACAGAGTCAAAGCCCCTCCTGCTTCTCACCCCACCCCACCAGTGAACAGGGTGGGGGTGCACAAGAAGCTATGAGGGAACAGAGCCAGGACAGCTGACCCCAACTGACCAAAGGGATGCCTCATATCATGTAACATGATACTCAGCAATAAAACTAGGGGGAACATTGGAGCGTGGGGCACTGATCAGGGACTGGCTGGAAATCAGTTCATTGGTGGTGAGCAATTGGTTTTGTTTCTATCATTTGTCTTCCTTGGGTTTTAATTTCCTGTGGTTTTGTTATTCTTTTTCTTCTTTTCCTTACATTAAAAAAAATAACAAAAAAATTAAACTTCAAGCCATGAGTTTTATCACTTCTACCCTTCTGTTTCTTTCCCCTATCCCACTGAATCAAGGGGAGAGAGGGTGAGCAGCTGCACAGTGACTGATTGCTGACTGGGGTTAAACCATGACAAGTGGTTTGACATATATGTGTTAACATGTATGTGAAACTGCCAGATGTATTTTCAAAGATGATTTCAATATCCTTGTACTTTAGTCTTCTGGAATCCAGAAGTCTTTCAAGATTAAATTGCAACTTCAAGAGTGTATTGTAACTGTGATCAGATTGTTTGCAACCAGATTGTTTGCGGTTTTAAATAGGTACTACTCGTACAAGCTCAGTTAGTACAGTTCAGGTTTACCATGAGAAAGAATATAATTGTGAGCACAACTTGTACCTTGGTTACTGATCCACTACCAAACAGGCAAAAGATCTCATTTTACTAATCCAACTATGGATATTTATTTTACTGTGTCACAGGCGAATATTTCAGTCAACTTGTGATAAATCCAGGTGTTTCTCGGATTTGGTGCGCTGTTAAGTTTATTGTCCAGACAGTATCAGTGGAGATGGTTAAAATATACACAGCATTGGACTGTTAGAAGTAAAGTACCAGGCTTTGTGATAGCAGAAGGACTGTGTCCCAAAGTTTAGACCATTGCCTTGTGTTTTCTTCCCATATCTACTATATAGTAAACGACTAAGAACTGAACTTTATTCTATCCCTGTTGTTAGTTGTATTTTTTTGGACAGAGCATGAATGCAGGCATAGATTTGCTCAGGGAAAATCAATTAGTATATCATAAATGATTACTTTCTAGATTGCATACACTAACTCTTAGCAGAAGGTAGGAAGAATCAGGGTAAAATGATCTTAGGAATTTATTAGGATGGAGGATTAGTTTTATCAGTTCATCTCACCTTGTTAATTTCAAATATGTTTTTCTGGCAATATGGAGTTTACTTGCAGGCAATATGTAAGCCCAAGCAGAGTACTCTGTAGAGAGCCATGGAATTTTATTAACAGAAGTTTTTGTTAGTCTGTCTAAAAAAGGAGCTGAAAATAAACATCAATAAAATCTACAGAACACAGTATCAAATATAAAATAACAAACTGCTGCCTGAAAACTTTTCGTTGATAACTCTGTATTTCTAGGAAGTGTCTCACGATGGCAAGTGCAATACAGTTTACACAGTAGCACTCATTACTTAGCTATTTGTCCAGTACTTTCACCAAAGAGAATCTAAACATGAGTTAGATTTTTAAACTGATTTTTTTCCTCCCCCAGAAATAAGCATATTCAGAAGAGTACATTAATTATCTTTCCACCTTCTATGTCTTAGGCTGTGAATAATTAAGTGGTATATATAAAATTTTGGACAATTAAATGGCTTAAGTTGTAACTGCATATTGTTATATGGCAAATAAATAGTATATTTTCTGAAAAAGCTCACACAATGGAGGAAATTGAAATATCTCTATTTTTTCAACAACATTTTCAGCAAAATATTCCTACTGGATCCTTACACTTTGTGTCCTGGAATTGTCCATCAGACCCTAATACTCTCATGGCACAAACATAGAGTTTGAAAAGGACAGGTAGACACCTGGAGAGGAAAATCCTCTGTTAGATCTGCTCGATGATTCCATATTCATGTTTACAGTTCACTTGCATTTGGGGATCCTTCTTCCATATTGATTTCCTCTCACCTTCTCACATGTCCACTTATTCACCTTCTCACATGTCCACTTATTCACCTTCTCACATATCCACTTATTCACCTTCTCACATGTCCACTTATTCACTTCCTTTTCCCCCCAGCTAATTTTCTTCCACTATATGCCTTATCCATACCTGAGTTGATTGGTGGGATGTCCTTTCCTATCGTGATAACAAAATATGCATTTCACCAAAGCTAGAAAGGTAAAGAGAAACCATATAGAATACAGTTAGACTAGGACTGAAGTGGAATTTAGCTAAAGTTAGTTGGTAGCACTAGGTACAGCATATTGATTTCTTCTAATAAAACTCCAATGTTAAATGCATTGTGCAAAGCATTTAAAGAGACCTGCCTGAGCTTTACAGATTTTTCCTCATACATGAGGGCCCTTTACTGATTATATGAGCAGAGCTGTAAATTTCATAATGTGTTTATATTTGGGTTGGTCCTTTATGAATTTAAAATACAAGGTATTCCAGTCACTGTAAGGAAGTATTAATCAGCTGCTACCTAAGGTGATTTAGTGACAGAATTCAACAACTGCAAAACTTATGAGATGGCTCCACTACCGTGAAAATTAATTCATTTTTGTTTTGTGTACCCATATTTTATGTTTCTTTTATATGAACACTGGGTGTTTTGTTTGCATAAATGTTCACAGAAAAAAACGCATTAGTTAATATACCCAACTTCTCCGAATGCATCAACAACATGTATCAACAACAAACCATCAATACAATTGTGACTAAAATGAAGTGTTACTAAATAATTATGTTTGAGTCATCTTTATTTGGCTCTATGTTGTTTCTTGCAGAGCATTTGAAGTATGCATAGTATTTTTCAAAGCATCCTCTTATTTGGAGAATGGCAAGCAAGCTACCATCCTACAGGAATAGTTCAAAGGTCATTTTGTCTTGCTAAATACATTTTTCAGGTGAAGCCTTAGAATAATGGAATTAACTATGTATATGCTAGTTTATCTCATAATAAGTCTCAAACATTTAAAACCAAAATATTTCTGAGAAGCCCTGTGTACCCTAAGCCTGATCTGGTAAAAGCAACAGCACTTTAAAGAAATTACTGAGGTGCTCACAAGATGAGTCATAAAAAAGCAACCATACAGAAGGATTGGATGCTTATCCTCAGAAACAGATCAATATGAAATGAAACTTGCAGAACTTTCACAGTATTATGAAGGAAAAATAATAATTAGGCTTGACACATTTTTCCTGCAATTGCTAATGCTATTTAGGTAATCTTTCTACTTTCTAAATAACATGCCCATACTATGGTTCACTACAGAACATCCTAGACCTGCTGCAATTGATGGGTGTTGTAAGTCACATTCTGCCATTGTTCTACATAATATCTACTTTAAAAAAGTCCCATTGCTGCTATAGATGAAATGCTTACTGTCCAATTTGACATTGTGTGTATCTGAATTAGAAGCCTCATTAGCATGCTTTTTTTAATGTACTTGGAATACAGGCTTGTGTCTCTGTTACACAGGCTATGTGCCTAAGGTTAAGCAGTGATGTGAGTATCTGTATGTGTAACTTGAAAGCTTACTGATTTACTATTTAGGGCTTTGATCTGCAAAATTTGGGTAGAAATAAGGATTTTGATTGTTTGAAAGAGAAATGTTGTAACTAGAAACAGTGGGGGTTTGGTTTTAATGAAAGTTGTGTACTGAGAAACTTCCGATCCAGCCATGGGTTTGAATATCAAATACCTCCGAAGTTCATTCAGGTATAGAAATGTTTAACCCATCTCTTGCCCTTAAAAGATTCTCTGTGTTTTCATCTTCAAATCTGATACATGTTTTCAGTGCCCATTTGAAAAATTTTTACTAGTATTTTTTTTTGCTATTGTAATAAAAAAGATCATGTGAAGTCTTACATTATACCTCAAGTTAAACACTGAACACTTTCTCCCAAGCAATCTGAGCACCTTTGATACCTAAAGGATGTCAACAGGCAACATAGACTAATAAGTGTGAATGACACTGATACACAACATTAAACATTTCTTTTATCAGTGTAACAAATTATCTATATACATCTAATAGAGTTATTGAAGCTTTTTGTTATGATGTTGGTAATCTTGGCAAGGGTGCTAATGGTTTGGTTTTGTTTTATTTTGTTTTTCAGTAAAGGCTGTAGTTAAAATAGACTCTTGCCAGCCTCTACAGCATGTCATGAAGAATGATAGACTGCTTTCGAGTGGAACTGAGTGGATCAGGCTTCAAGGTACAGCTTCAACATAAAAGTAAGTTATTTGATTAAAGAGTCACTAAATCAAACCTGAAAACACAGGATATGGAGACATATGTCTTGACCTATCTGGTTTCTATGAAATTAGATACAGACATTTTAAATGCTCTTTCAGTTTAGGAAATAATTCCATTTATGCTGATTGTTTCCAGGTGACTTACATAGTAATTAATGGTGTACAAATAGCACTGTTAAAGATGCACATGGTAAAGTGTGAGGGTTTTGTAAATTCCAGGAATTTGAATCTGAAATAATCACAGATTACACAAATCCATTCTAAAAGCCTGCTCAGGCCAGTTCCACAGACTATTGCATTCCAAAAGTATTAGTTATTTGTTACTCAAAAAAAATTTCCTAAAACATTCAGGAGATGCATTTGTTTACTTCTAGTGGAATAAGGATGTTCCTAAAAGCAGTCAGAAAAGCTGCCTGTATGTGTAACACTCTTTGTCCTTTCCTCAGCATCACTGTCCAGTCACTGGTCCAGTTCAGAGAGACTTGATAGTTGATAGGTTCCATGAGCATTATATGGAGAAAAAATAGCATGAATGTACTTCTAGATGTGTCAACATTTAATGTCTTCTCTGACTAGGTATTAATTCTAGCTAATCCATCAAAACTGTACACTTAATATTCTCTCCTGCTTTACAGCCTTTTCTAACAATAACAGCAAAGCTTTTATCCTCATAGTACTGGGCTTTAAAGACAGCATCATAAATCAAGAGATAAATATTTGTGTGGTAGGTTCATCATTCCAGGTGATTATCTTAGCCTGTGATGGATGCAAATAAATTGATTTTAAAAGAATACCTCTCTGTAAGCATGAATTAAATTACCTGATACAGTGACTGGAGAAAAAAAACAACAGCTTCATTTTTTTTCAAGTGAAAATGTAACTCCTCCCATTTTCTTTGCAAAAAGGGTTGTCTCGAAGCATCTGACTATTGTATTCAAACTTCTACGTTGTTCAATTTGTCTCAGTCAGACCAAAATGATGAATAGATCATATAGTCAAGACTTAATTTCCTTATTCACTGAATCTGTATAACACTTCTATTGTATAGCTGTATAAGCTAATGTCAAGTGAGAGTAAAGCTGTCACTCAAGTGTGCATTAGAATGCAGATGAACAGCTGCAGAACAAGGGATGGTGGTTTTAAAGTAAAAGAGGATACATTCAGACTAGATATAAGGAAGACATTTTTTACAATGAGGGTGGTGAAACACTGGAACAGGTTGCCCAGAGAGGCAGCAGGTGCCTCATCCCTGAAACATTCAAGGTCAGGTTGGAAAAGGATATCAGTAACCTGATGTAAAGATGTCTCTGCTTACTGCAGGAGGGTTGGACTGTAAGATCTTTAACGGTCTGTTCTAATCCAAAACATTCTGTGATTCTATGATCTCAGAATATGGTAAATACACTGGTCAAATAAAAAGGCTTGACCTTTATTAAGTGATTAGAACATTTTCACTGCCAATACATATAACTTTCCCAAAGGTTCCTATCTACCAGACTAATTTTTTAAGAGAAAACAGGTACATTTGAGTAGAGAAAATATTTTGGTGTGTGTCAGCCAGTTAGTGACTTCTACCTCTTTCAGAGAATAAATTAATCTGTCACCTGCTTCAAAAGCCCTTAATTATTACTGGTTTCTGACTTGCTTTTGATTATATTTTCTGTATTTTGTTATATATATTTCATAATCTGAAGTGCTGAAAGAGCAGGTGGAAGAAATTAGGGCCAGATTCTCATAGGCAGACTGAGGAGTACTTTAGCCAAGTTGTGGTTTCATCAGTTTCGCTTGGAGTTGCTCATGGAATAAAGAACTAGTATCATCTGAGTAAGAATGCAAATATCCTGTATTAAATCTGACTGTAATTTGCCAATAGTGATCTGTGACAGCTCACAGAATAACTATTCTGCCTCACAGAATAACTAAAAAAAATTGCTGTCTGTTGCTGAAGTACAGGCTATACCATAAAATTATTCTACTAGAATACCGTATGTCCCACCTAATATTACTTCTTGGTAGCATTAAGGAGTAATGGATAGAGTATGCAGAATAGATCAAGTATCAGATATTTGATGACTGTGATAGATGGCACTTTTTGAATATATTCAGACACATGGTACAATCTGAAATATTACTTATTTTTTCTTAATAACATGATTTGCTTCATGTGCAATTACAATATATATTTCAATACTTTCTGCCAAACTGGTCCTTATAGTGATGAGACAGACTTGAATTGCTGGATGCACGTAACAGGATCTCTTCTGATCAGATATTTGCTCTTCTGGTGCTCTGCTTGACTATGCTTCATCAGAGCCTCCATGGAACCTTGTTCTATAGGAATTAAGTTTGTCCTTCACAGACCAAATAGGCTTTAACCCATAAGGCTTCTTACACTATTAAGTTTAGGAAAATAATAATTGTAGTATCAATTAAAGAAATAAGAAGGAAGCCAGTTCTAATTTAGGCAGCTCAGAAAAAAAGATAAATTGATTGAAAACAATTGAAAAAAAGTCACTAAGGTGACTCAGAGAAGAAAATTTTTTCTGTGCCTTTTTTTTTTGTTTCATTATGAAATATAACCTAGGTCAGAAAGTCTGTTATTTATCTTTAAATAAATGTTGCTGTTGTTGACATTGAAGATTAGAAAAAAAAATTTAAAAATTCTCTTTTTTTGTGGAACATTTTGTAGACTAAATGATTAATACTTTCGAGTAGCAGACAGCTTATTTCAATGTCAAACATAATGTAACCAAGATTAAGAAATGTTCTCAGGTCACTGATGTTGAGTCATGCATAGGTATGAATATGATACAGCTATTACCAGATACTTATGCCAAAAAATGTTTTTCCATACCACTTGATACTTTAGCTGTAGAATATTGTTCAGCAGAATCTGGCAGGCATATTGAACATGGCAATAAGACTGACACTGAATAAGGTGTATTTCATATGTGATCTTAGTTCAGGGTAGTGTGCTAACTCACTGCCTCTGTCTGTCAGTCAAGTATAGCAAGCATAAGTTGATGTAGCATTTCTACTACCATTGGATTTTTTTTTGTATTACACTATAGTATCTTTATGGTATCTACAATCTGAGTAGAACTCAAAGTATATAAAAAGCCAGGAAGTTTAGACCTGGTCATGGATACACATAGGAAACACATAGCCACTCACATTTGTAATAAATATGTAAATAAAATGTAATATGCCAGTCATAAAAGAAAAAAAATCTAGTCTTATTTTCATAAGCAGTTGAAAAAAGGCACAATATTCTTAAGACTTGTGCGCAGTTTCAAAAAAACCCATACATAAAAGGTCTGAAGTTCTTGAAGTAGTGCAATGAGACTTCAAATTCAAACTTCTTGTTTGATCATACTGCTGAAAACATAATTCGGTTACCAGGGACAAGTTAAAAAACCCAGGGATATGAGTGGATGACCTTCTAGTGTTTGCAGCCAGCTTTGAAACTGCTCCATAACTGGTCTAATAATTTACATGCTTGCTTCTCAGCTAACCTGAAACAGTCCCAATTGATTTTGCTGTGTTGAAATCTTTGTCTTCATTACTCTCTGTGCTATCAACGTCTATGGCATTTGTAGGGTAGGATCACTAATGGTACCATTGTCATGTTTTATGAGGCAACAGTAATGATTCTACTGAAGTTAAAATGAAGGGATGTAATAAAAGGAAGGATATATGTCCAGGAGTGTAATCATGTCTGTTTTTTTCCTTATCCTGACTGAAGGAGTATCTGTTTGTGAGATGACATATTTAGAAACTGCTCCCATGAAAGGGAACAGTAAAGAAAAGGACAATATGTAGTAACAACTACTCTGTAAGACCAAAGTGAACATTTTCAGATGGATGGTAAAAGATGAAGATTACCATGTCATAAATTCTTAAAGACTCTCATTTTCTCCACTGTTGTGACAAAAATCTGTTTGTTGAAAAACAAGGAAATAACAACTTAAAGTATCTGGAAGCTGTCACCGCCAGAAAGGATGCCAGTTATGGTTTTTGGAACACTCTCTTACTACACCATCTGGATGCCTTTAGTACATAGTCCAAATGCAAAATCAGATGAGGCCACATTTCTAACGGACGTGCTTATTTGAGAACATTAAACATTTTACAGTATTCATGTAGTGCTGTTCTTTTCCATGCAGAAATATTCTAGTAAATGCTTAATAATATACAAATGAATTGCATTTATCATCTTTTGAAAGCTCATTTCTCCACCTGCTCTTTCTTAAACATCTTTAATAGTACATGGGATGTATATGACAGAATGCTGCACTGTGGTTTTAACAAGCACTGTGCAATATTGTGATGGGCATGGAGAGAATAGACAGGGATTTTTTCCTTGATCTTTCTGATGTGAGAGCTGTACTCTGTAGACTGCAGTCTTTCTTAATGTTTGCACAATTGTTAAATATTTTACTATCTGGCAGTAAATTGTTTGCTTACATTTTCAGAATACACATTTTTCTCTTTCTTCTAGATATATATAATGGAAATACAACACATTTTCAAAGGTAATATTCAGTTCAGTTGGAATCTTATAAATTCTTTTCAAAGCATCAACTAGTGCTAATGACAAGGGAGAATCTCTGGCTTTACAATATCAAAGACTGCAGTCTTCAAAGTAGTTGAATACTTGATGACTGAGGCTCATATCTGTCTGTTACAATCACATGTAATGGCAGTTTTCACAATAATTTACACATTGTACAACTTCCCTGCTCAGAGTCTATTCTGAAGCTGAGCTAAATAAGTGTGAGTGCTAATCCACTATGATGGGATATTACTGACAACTTCTCAGTTATGCAAGCAGGATCAAAATTTTTTCAGTTCTGCCTTTTACCTCTAATCCTTCCATGAGGAAAAGCAGAAATAAAACATTAAATACTGTTCCTCTGTTTAATTTTATCTTTATTATAACTACTAAATTGACTCTCAGATAAATAATTCCATTAGGAAGGGTTTAAGACAGTGTAAACCTTTCAAAAACTTCAGATTTTTCTGTGTGCTTCTGTCACCTAACAATTTGGTGGTTAATAAAAATTTCTACAATTAGGCCTGTAAATAGAAATCACTTCTACCTCCCAGATGTTTTCACTGATGTAACTAGATTAGGATTATTTATGTTGGGCTTTTTGCTTGGGCAAATAGAAAAATACATGGGGCTTTTAGGTAAGATATAATTCACTGATAAGGCCTGGAAATAAAATCAAATAACTTAATAATTTTAAACCAGAAGGCATTAGGCTTTCTAGAAAAGACTTAGGAGCTCTGGGTTGTTTTCTGACTGTTTCAGTTTTTCTTGTTTTCAACATTCTAAAGTCAGCGTACCACATGGTGTGTAGTTATTTGTACACACTTTAATGTTACATGCAGTTGTCATCCAAACCTGTGTATAATGGGACAGAGTTTGTTCTCTTTTCAAGTCCTCACTTCACAAAAGATAATACATCAATCTTTGTGTGCATTGGCTTAGCCACAGATCCTTTGAAATCAATGTACTTGTATTCATTTAGAATAACTGAGTACCCAAGTACCTATAAAGTAGGTGCAGCATCAGTAAGGCAAAAAGAGAAATTACAGAGCTGCTTGAGACATGATGCTTTATGAAGAAATGGTATAAGTGATATATTACTCATATATAGGTATTTCTATGTCTAATTCTGACAAAACCAGAAGAAATAAGATTTGCAGTTTTCTACCTTTAGCAGTAATGTAATTTTATTTTAGAATCACAATCCTGAATTAGCAGTGCATCCTTCTGTGCAATTAGAATTTCAGTTTTACTGGAATTGCACTTAAGGAAAAAAATAGGAACCTGAAAATTCATGTTTGTATGTTTTACAACATTACTTACGTCTAGAAAGAAAAAAGGAGAAAAGTATTTTTGATACATTTTGTACCTAGATAATTAACTTTGTACTGAGTTATTTTGTGAAAGGAATGGAAGAGATATAGTTGGCTTCCTTCTTTAGGTCCTCCCATTGTCCTTCTTTTGCATTAGCTTGCATGTCATCTCAGTTCATGAAAAATGATGGAGAAGTGTATCTTTGCATCATTTATCAACTATATTATAGTAATTGAACAAGAGCAGAGTATCCAGAAATATCAGTTATCTAATATGAATCAGTTCATGCAATCAAGGTGTTTAAAGTAAATGCAATACATTGTGAAATGTGAGGGTCATTTACAGTAGCACCTGTAACATAATTTATTTACAAGTTTGTCCTAGTTTCAATTGTTCTCACTAATTTCTAAGTCCTATACCTCAGGCACAAGCATCTCTTGCTATAGCATATGAAATATTTCTTCTTCGACAAACAAGAAACTGTGTTTTTCCAAATTAAAAAAAAAAAAAAGCGAGAAACAATCCAAAGGCTTAATTAAGTTTTCATTTCTTTGCTCCCCGTTTCTGACTGCTTCAACAGCTATCCAGTATCAGCTACCAGCTCAAAGTCAGTAGATGTGTTCTCTTGTACCTTAAATGTTTTCCATCCTCATATTTAGGTAAAGGTAGTTTCCAAAATGTATATGGAAATTTATCTCAAGACAGGAAGTTTCTTATGAATGGCACTTCAAAGTCCTTAAGTTATTAAAAAAAAATAGTGACCTATGGTTCATAATGTCAAATGAAATGAATGGGTGGAAGAGTCAGATACTAAGTGCCTCTGAAAAATCAGTCTATCGATGTCTGTGTGCATTGTCTCCCAGGCACGGAAAACAGGAGTAACAAACTCCCTACAAGTGGTAAACTGAGGAATAATTCACTGATGTTTCTAAGACGCTCAGATACTATAGTGATGAATGCTTAGAGCTACAGTGGTAAAGAATAGAAGTAAGTTCAATTAATTATTCATTTCTGTGATGGTCATTTCTTTTCACTTTCTGGTTGTCACATTTTAGGATCAGGGCAGCCCCTCAGACCTATAACAGACACTCTCTGTTAATCCCCCTCCCTCCCCAAAGGGGAAGAGAAAGGGGATAAGGGAGAGAGACTCAGCGATTAGAAAAGGAAACTAGAACAGCTCGAATGCAAATGAAAATAATTATAATAAAAATGGAATATGTACAAATAGATACAAAACCAGTATTGAACCCAACTCCCTGAT